>CADDXX010000170.1:202815-271879 GCA_902810485.1 Alauda arvensis | reverse complement strand
CAACAAAACACACAGAAGAAAAACAAAACCAAAACCAAAAGCAACAAAAACAACAACAAAAAAGACACACACACACACAAAAAAAAACCAAACCACACAAAAACTTTTTTTCTTTCAAACCAAGCTTTACTTACTAAGGAAAATGAGAAAATAACAGATTTGTTATCATAATCATCCCTCCTCTTTCCAGATGGAATGTATGAAAATGTTATTATAATTTCATCCTACTGCCACTATCCTTACCTGAAATTACATAAATCAATGTAAAATGGAGCTAAAATATAGCTATCAGATGTTTATTTTCAACCCTCTCGTTGCATTAAAAATAGCACTTGCATTGCTTTGAATTTGACAGTTACTATGGTTAGTGTAAGTTCCACATTTAGTTTGGTATATGTAAGCTTGTTTGCCACCATGACCACGATCTGGTTTCAAAGTGAATAGATTCATTTGGATCAACAGTCCCTCCAGGGGTAAATGCTTAAATGTATTTTCAAGAGCTGAAAACATCAATACCTTCATAAAGCCACTTTGATTTTTATTGACTAAAGTTGCGATGCTAATTCACATACATCATTGTATACTTCACTGAGCTTTTAACATGGTACTTGATTTATAGAAAGAGTGATTCAATTTCCACATAAAATGGTAGGGTAAGTTGTCCCTCATATTCTTTCTTTAGCTCAGAAAAGGAGGAAGTCAAAAGAAGACTACTATTGCAATACAATAATTGACCAATAAATGTTCATGTGCACTCCATATTTTACTTGCTTGGTAACAGCTAATAGCAATGTAGATGTGTCAGATAAGGGACAATCAATTACCTAATCATATTGCTAATGTGAATGCAGCAAAACCACTGGATTATTTCTCATCAGAAAGTGTCTCTGAAGTGCATTTCTCTTGCTGTATGCCATATATGTTATAAGGAGGAAACATTTTTTAATATTTTTTACTGTTGTTTTTTCATTAAGAAACTATAATTGATCCCCTGCAGGAAATCTTTAAAGAACATTGGTAAACCCACATAAATAGCATAAATACCCTCATACAAAAAATTGGAGTGCTTACATTTGGTATGAGTTTGCGATGTTTGTTTGATGTTACACCAAACACAGGCTTAAAAATGTCTTCTGTAGATCATTAACTTTAAGCAGTTACAAACTGATAGTAATAAACAAAAGCTAGTCCAATAAACTTAGTGTAAAATATTAATTACTTTCAATGCATTCTTATCTGCATTTTTTTACAATTGGAACAGTCARCATCAGAATGATCTCCTCAGGATATGGTGAATTCCCCAGTGCTGGATACTTTTTAAGATTCAGCTGGACAGGTTTCTCGTCTAAAGCATGCTTTTGCAGAGTAAGGGTGAAGCATATGGTCCTTGAGGTCCCCTTCCAAACTGGTATTCTATGATTTTCTGATTTTATTATTTTACATCTCAGTGAAGTTTACCTGAACAATACACTCTCAAATATTTCCTGGTTTGAAGCCAGATCCAACAAACATATATATACTGTCCCACAGGAGCAGTTCTGTTGAATGAAGCACAATCAAAATTACAATCAAAAGTTCCCATGAGTTTGAAAAACCTTGCTTGAACTCATCACTTGGGCCTCAGTGAGGGCAGGAATTTTCTCCTTGCCACTGCCATTGGTAGCACAATACCCTGGTGCAACCCTTAGCATAAAAAAGCCCAAACTGCAAAGTTGCCCCATGCTCCTGAGGGATCTGAGGAGCACATTGGTAATAGCACATTCCTCGTGAGTAAATTTCCTATCCATCATTTTCAGGAGAGAAAGAGCTTTGAGTAGCAAAGCTACAAGGCAATCTTTTGTAGAATTTATAAGCCATATAACTTTTGCAGGGGACAGCTGAGCTTATTTAGGGGCTGAAATTGAAGGCTTGTGTCATAGTGATGGTACTGACACAAAAGCAAAGCAAAAATATCAAGAGCTGTAGAGCAGTTACTCTGTCAGGATGGTATTTGCTGGATTAAGCTGTTCATAAACACAACGTTTTTGCAGCTTCAAGAGAACTCACTTTTAAAGGCAGATGAACTTAGAAAGCTTGGTCATATCATGGGGCCCATCAGCATCTCACAGTTAATTAAAGGAGTGAGCGGAAAGCATCAAGGCTTGCCCCTCTCTGCATGAATAATTCACTGCCTGTATCCTTTATTAAAGCCAGTTACTTCACCACAATGATTTCCAGCCTGCAATGCACTGGTCTCAGAAACGAGAGATAAATTGCAACAAGGCCTGCAGCTATATTAATAAATTGAAATGAACACTTATTTGCTCATCTAATTAGAACTGTAGTTTTTTCCAAATGGTGTAGTAATGCATTATCTTGGCAGCCAATACCTACTGCAAGAAATAATTAACAGAAACACTTTCTTAGGAAATTCTCTTTCACTGAAGACAAAAGTTTTTTGTCTTGCTTTTTTTTCTTTAAACTATTTGTATTTAACTATTTTGCAATAGAGATCTGTTGTGGATTTTGCTCTGCTAAAGAAGAGAAAATAGTTGTGTTTGAAGTGCCTGTAAGTATTCATAAATTTGTAAATAAAATAAGAATGAATTATATTACTTTCGCCAACTTTCTTTTAAAGGTGTAGCTGCATGATATACACTTTGAACAGTACTTGAAGAATGCAGTAATTTTTCAAAGCCTTGGTTAATGTCACAGCCAAATAGAGTASTTCAAAACTAATAATTTCCTGATTTTCCAGCTGTATTTGCCTTATGAAGTCTATTACCTCTGTCTGTAAATCTCATCTTCAATTCACTAACTTAGCCCCTTTTGACTTTCAAACATATTTGCTTGCATTACCAGTTAGAAAGATGCGTTATCAAATTTTTATGAGTGTGGAGTTGGCTGCTAAAATAAGAGAGCTACAGTATCTCCTTCTCTGTAGGTGCAGTTTGAATGATCAAAAGTTTAACTTTTCCACTCTTCAGCCACTCACAGAGTAGAACAATGTCCAGGTCTCTGCACTAGGTTTGCAGATTTATGCTTGTCAGTCCCATCTTTTGTTATCACTGGCGCCAACATGAAAATTTAGTCCTCTCATCTTCTCCTTCCCAGAGCAGAATGCCAAGAACTTTCCTGAGTTTGGCTGGGAAATGACAGCTGAACCACAGGGTTCTGATAAAGTGTGCATGTAGGTATCGACAGAGGTTTCCCCACTGGTTTCCATAGATACCTCGATAGATATGAAAGAGAGAAGTGTATGTGAGAATAAGTCAAATTATATGAAACCCAGGTACCACCACAAGGAAAGATGCCTGGAGTAGCAGTGTAGTGTCCTCAGCAGTTTCAGTAATGCTTGGTAGTGGTGCATAGGCACCAGAGGTGGACACTGGGAATGACTTAGATTATAGAATGGGGAGAAAATGGAGATTGCTGATCAAAGGAAGGATCTTTTCAAACAGAATAATTTTATCTTCTTTCTTATTTTTTTAAATAACATTGAATTTGTCAACTAGATAGGATCACTAGAAAAGTTATTTTTAAAAAAAGCTGAAACTTTCTGTAGTTAATTTGATAAATTTTTTGAATAGTCATTAAACGGTTTTAGGGCAATAATTAATCCATGGATATGGAGTTAGACAGCATGGCTGAGTTTGAGCTTGCAATTGTTTTTATTTGGGGATTCAGGCACATAAAGAGATTTGAATGTGCAGTCTGCTTCCTCCTGGAATGCATTCATCCAGCATGGGAATGCAAAGCTTGTGTGTTTAAAGAAGCATGTCAAAACTGCTTTGTAAAGAAGGGGGTAAAAAGCCCCAGTCCAAGTGACAGGCCTAAGTTTAGTGTGCAAATCATATTCATTCTTCTTGTAACTGAAGGAGCTCCACTGTAGAACTTAAATGAAATGAATGGTGTTTCAGACACGCGGTTAGTGATTTTGTATGGTCAGTGTCATTTTTCTTCTTCTGGGAATTCAATTTGTTCCTATTATGCCAAGGTCACAGATTGGGAAATCTTAGACAACATTAGTTCTCTGCCTTTGATGCAAAGGGTCAGTGGATTAGTACAATGGAGCATTAATCCAGTGTGCTAGATCACCAAATTATATGTAAGTCATTTTTAATGAATTACTAGGAGTTCCTATTAGTTTGCTTGGAGAAAATAGAAGCAAGCCTACAAACAACTGCTTCATAAATGAATATTCAAGGAAAAGTATGACTTCGATGTCAGCTCTAATTGCGAGTCTTACCTTATTAATAGAAGCTTTCTGCAGCTGAATTTGACATACATTTGTTTGCACACTATTACTAGTCAGGACTCAGTGAAGTCGTGTAATTAACACCTCCGCATTATCTCATGCAGTGAAAGCAAAGAGTAAAACAGATGACTCACTTTGTTTCAGCTTTGCTCTTGTTTTCTGATACAGAAGTACTTAAGAAGCGTGAGCTCATCAGAATGCCAGTGGAGTCAACAGAAAGCATAAAAGGGTTTTTAGGAAGGAATTCATCGKAAGAGCTAAGCAGTAAGGCTTCATCAAGTCTCAAGTCATGGTGCTACTTCACACTGGTGGGGTAACAATTTACCAGTCTGGGTGACACTCAAGGGTATCAGCCTTTGAGTCTGGCTCTGCTGATGTCAGTCAAAAGACATTGTCTCTGCTTGTGTAATTAATTTCCCACACAATGAAGGGAAATGATGCATCCATACAGTCATTCCCTCCTCTGCATGACAATGCCCACATTAAGGAAACTGCGCATTTTAAGCCATCGATTGCACAGCATATGCATGTTGTGAAGTCATGTTATGAGTATCAGCATAAACTATGACATGGAAAATGCCTAAGTTTCACCCAAGAATTTTCCATGCTTATCATTCATGTGTTAATTGGGGCTAGAACCCTTCACCGTTTTCAGGTGTAAGCTCCTCACAAAAAGTATAATACTCCTAAATAGTATTTCACAAACAGCCAGAGGACAAATTCACCAGATTGAAGGAACACCCACTTTAAWTGAAGACATGATTCTCTAGGCATCTGGTTTCAGAAAAATCATCCTTTTAGGTGACATTTACCTCATCTGTCTATTAAAATTTGGTGTTGTGTATAAAGAATCACTCCTTTTTTCCCTCTTTTTTGCAACATTATAATCAATGGTAGAATACAAAAAATACAACCCTCAAAATGAGAAAAAGCCCCAAAATCCAAGATATATTTTATTTCAACCTCTCAGTGCAGCCATTCAGTTAACAAGTATTCCCAAAGCAATATGAAATCCAGTCATTAAATTATTATAGAGAGCTCGGCTGACTTAAATACTCAGATAATAGCAAAGCTTGTTTACTGGATGGAAGCTGGCCAAGAACATTTGAAGAATTAGCATGCATGTGAAATTTCCCACAATTATGAAATAGCCATTAGAAAAGGAAATGACTGAGTGCAATCGAATCCCTCAGAGCTGCTGTCTTTGGTTGTAAGCATTTGCAGCAGTGATAATAGGGCCCCACAATTTGCTGCCGTTTGCGTCATTACCACCTCTATTGATTTAACCACCCCACGTGCTCCTGCTTTATTATTTTGCTGCTCAAGAGTAGCATCTTAAGTGATGGGGTCACAAATGTTATCGCATTACTGTGATTTGGAGAATTATTAAAGATGGGTCACTTCATTACCGAGATCCCAGAGGTGCTGTATGTAGCAGAGTTGAGTAGTTAAGTTCAGTGGAAGCTGGCAGGGGCTTATGCATGGCTGGGGCAGTCTATCTTTTGCCTCAACACCAACAGTGCTGCTGCTGGTGCATTTTTAGGTACATACTGCTGTACATGTTCAGCGAAGCTAAAATGGGTTTATAAAAATCGTCAGTGGGCCACCACAGGTTCTTCAGCTTTGTTTGCAACAGTTCATAGCACGGTGCAGCTTGTCCTGAAATAGCATCCTGCAGTGGTTTATTATTAGAAATCCTTCAAACAGGATTTCTAATAATAGTGTTGCTTCTCACTCTGGGCACTGTCCCAATGGCTACATCCAGAATGAAGCTATAAATTAATCTAATCAGAACAATTCTAGAGGGTATAGGCAGTAACCTGGGACACTCTCATATTCCAGAAACACTCCTGAGAGAAATGTTGCTGAACTGGATTCAGCATAAGTACATTCTTTTGTTTGATTTTTCCAAGACTGAAAAGAACTGAGTACAAATTCCAGCCAAAGGAATTAGTCACACAGGCATTTTCCTTTCTCTCTTACACTTGATGTACTAGTGGACTTCAGAAAATCTCCAGTGAGGGAAGAATGATGAGTGAAGTGCGGAAGACTAAAGGATGGACAAATTCATTTATATGTGGTGGACATTATCTTGTCTTGATTAGTGGATTACTACAAGAATAAACTACAATTTATTTTTATATTCTCTGTGTTTGTACTGGCTGATACACCAGTTTCATGCTGCTCCCTACAGAAACAAGGATTAGCCTTTCAGGTGGAACAAGTCTGTCTTAGTATTATAGGTAAAAGAGATGGAGGGTGAGTTCCTCCTCTCACTACCATGAAGACGTGATGTAACCAGTTGTTACCTTCACAGTGGATCCCTGACCCATCTCCACCACAAGGACCCGTTTTGTTTATGTGTTCCACCAGCTCCCAGTATTTCTGTGGAAAGGGCTAAGGCTGTATGGCATATGCATTAGCTGAAGGACAACCACACCAGTTAAAAACCAAATTATACCTTTGTATTTACTGTATCATGCTGTGTCTGGAATGGAAACTCTTTCCTTTCATATTTGGTGCTATTAATGCACAAGTTGTTATAGACTGTATACTAAAAGGCTTGTTTGACATTTAAAACCCCTGAATATTAATATAGGTTGTTACAAATAGCTTACACCCATTTGGTTGGTTAACCTGCAAAAGAAGATGAATGGTTTAAAACCTGGTAATTAAAATGGTAACAAATATTTTTCAGTGAGGTTATTGCTACCATAAACTTTAATCAACGGTTAGTAAGCAGCAGCCTCTGGTTTCAAGCCCTGACTAATGATGAATTAACTATTTCTTAGTATTTAATAAAGACTTTTCACCAATCTGCATACAGAACATGATTTCTTCTGTTGGTAATTAATGTTGYCCCCTGGGTGCTAAGTCCATATATCTATACCAAAATCCTTACTGGCAGAGAAGAAAAGCAGCAAATTTAACACCATTTCACTAGAGATTTATGTTTTTGTTCTTTTTAACTGGCTACTTATAGCAACCAAAACTTGTTTTAAAGAATACAGAGTCTGGCTATTTAATGGCCTATTGTTTGTTGAATTATATCAATTAAACTGTTGAACTTCACTCCCCTTTTTTGTTTTTTTAATACACTCAGATCTCAAAAGCAAGAGTCTGAAAGTAGTTMATGATCTACAAAAGTGAAAAGGGTAGGAATGAAGGTGGGATTTGTTTGACTTTTCTCAAAGCTAACTGGAGCTGGTTGGAAAAAAACACTACAGAGCACTAATAAATATATGCCTTGTAATAGTAAGGGGAAAAAGGTACACCTAACCTTTCTAAATAGCCCGAGGGCAGAGGTTTGCTTTTCAATGAAAAGGTCATCTAGAATGAATTAAAGTCATTTTCCTGCTGTCCAAGCATGTGGCTTCACTTTGAAGGTTAGAAGGAAGTTGTTCTTACCCATGTATATTGTAGATGTAGTTTTAAAAAGTGCATTGCCAAAAGCTGTCATAAGTTTTCAGTCTGTCCAGGGAAACAAAAATTGTGATAATTAATATATTGTCTCCCAAGATTAATCTTCTAATTTGCTATTAAGGTTAAAATGCTTTTATGAGTTAGTTATTTTGTGCTCTTCTATCAATTAATACTATTTATATTTAGTATTTTTCATCATTTTTCTGTGTTAAATGCTTTAGTTGGTGTCTCTGCCTGAATGGAATCACCCAAGAAAATATAACAGTAGGAATTTTCTGCTACCGGTATGACAAGTATAGATGATGAGACAGCACATGTGAGAGAGAAGACTTCTATATACCAAACAAAAAATGTATTCAGACAAGTTACAGAATGAACTGTTTACATTGTAAGGATTTGTTTTCAAAAATGTCATTTGTCAACGGTCTTATCCAAAAGACCATATATATCCACAAGGACATATTCTCGGGAAACTAAATCAACAATATAATATAAGAACAGTGCTTTGCCTTTCACATGGATAATTAAAATTTTCCAAAGAACTATCAGTGTCACCAAGCATAATGAGAAAAAAGATTAGAAGAGGAATCAACTATTATCAAAATTTATACAGACGAAAATTTTAAACAGCATTCTAGCAGTTTTTATCCTTCAGCTTCCACTACCTGCTGCGGCATCAACTGAAATGGTTACCAACAGTTTGTTTTGCATTGGTCAACATTTTCATAAGGAAAAATGACTATTTTTTTCTTTCTCAAGTAGCATCAAAGGAATGCTGGAAACTCATGTTTCTTAAGTGCTCAAGAAGAACTGAGCCAAATGGTTCAGTTCAAGGCTTGAAGTGTAAGGATGGGAAAACAGTAATTACCCTCCTCCTAAAATCTCTTATGACAGATATTCCTACATAAATATCTGGATGCCTGGAGTCTTTCATGGCATGCATCTCCACTGTGCAAGGGAGGAATACTGATGGAGGGGTGGGAACCACTGACTGTCTGAGCATGGCACCTGTATCCACTGTGATTTTGGTGGAACACATGATGTTAAGATTTCACTGATAAAGGCAGCTTTAGGGCTAGACTTCTTCATTTCATACCTGTGGAATATGAGAAGTGTGACAAGTACCCATCACAACAATAGCTAATTGTATATTTGGAAAACAATTAACTGCTTCCCTCCAAAATAATTTATCTTTCTTCCTTTATTATTATTTATTTTTTCCTTCTTTTTTGGAAATTTGCCCTCTCATAACACATATGTCTGTGTGTTTTCACTCCAAAGCTTTCATTCTTCTGTTGTGGTTAGGTTCCACAGGAGGGTTCCAGCTTGTAAAGGTTAACTGTGCAGAAATCAAGGCTTTGTGCATTTTTGCAAAGGTCACACTCATCAGTAGTTCTGGGAGGACTGCTGGGAAGGGCTGTAGTAAGTACCCAGTGATTGAACCACGGCTCCAGGTTTCATTTCCTTTAAGAATACTGTTACAATCACTGGTTGTGTCACTAAGAGATAAAGAGGCTGCTCAGTCACTTGAAATTCAATTTGTACATTACTCAAATCTGCTCCACCTCCTTCCTTCACGGTGGCTGGCAGCTGCTTGCTGGCACTCTGAATTTCAAATGCCTGAGCTGCAGGAAGCAGTTTAATAAACGGGATAGGTTTTGATTAATGTAACAAGCTGAAAATAGACAATGATGCAATGCATATCTCAGCAAGAATCACGGACTTGGATCAAATCTATGTGTGCTGAGGAAGGCTGCTGTGGCAGAGAGTTCACCCTGAGATGAATATTTATGTTTCAATAACACCTTGAAGGTTCAAAAACTACCAATACATAAGATTTAGACCTGTAATCCTGTTAAGTCTCTGAGCATCTCCTACAGGTGACTGCACAGTCATGAAGTTCAAGTCTAGATTGAGTATTTGTCATTGACTGAGTTCCAGCAAGGGCACTATGCACTTCACCACAATGTCCTTGTTTTATCTGGAAGACAGAAATGTTGTGTTTCTTCCAGTATTAGGAATGTAAACAATCATCTGTTGTGCTGTATACAAAACAATGACTTACATTTGCCAAGATTCATTAGCAATTTACCATCCTACAAAAAGATGACATTCTTTGACATGGTTTCAGACAAGCATTCAGTAAGGAGTTTACACTCATTCATTGCTGATCTGTGGCTTTAATGCCAAGAAATCTATTCTTTCCCAGTGCCTGCTTCCCAAGCCACAGACATTCAGACATTTAGAACTGACATTGTGTTAAAATTCCTCTTCAAAAACTTGCACAATTACCATCTTATGCAATAGTATTTCATCAAGGTGATAGGCAATGGTGCCTCAAAAATGGAAGGAGCGGAAGATGTTACTGAAGATTATCTCCACTGTCTTTTGTATGAAGAAAATATAATTTATATATATTTACTGGAAAGGTCTAAATTATGAAGCTTTGACGCTGCCCATTTTTTCTGGCGGTCTTTCAATAAGATACAGCAAGAGACTGAACCTGGAGAGGCAGGTTGCCTCCAAAGGTAGCAGTAAGTGAATGGGTTTGAATACCACTCCCTTTGTAATTCCCCACTTTCCTGGGAAAATACATTTTATCTTATGMTTAATCCGATTTATTGGACTTATTTTTTGTTTGATTTTCTTAAAATTTGAAAATCTAATTATGCTCTCAGTTGCCTAAAATAATGTTATGCAAGTTAAAATCTACATGCCCGTTCTGTAATATTACATGAGGTACCATTGAAAGAGGATTGGTTTCTTAATTGAAAACTTTGAAAAATTTTAGAAAATTATTGAAAATTGAAAACTATTACAAAATTTTATGGGATAGTTCTGTTCTCATAATTATTTAGTGTATGTTCATCTCACTGATACAAATTACATTTTTTAATCACTGCTTGTGAATAATTAAATAAACACTAGTTCTGTAATGAAAGTGTCTGATCCACAAACCAGATAATTTAATATTCCAGTGCATATAAGACATTATCTTGACAATCCATACTGGACGTAACATTGACTGTGTATTCTGGCACACTGGGTTGTGGATTAACCCAGTTAATCCATGTTGTTGGTTTTTTAAGGAGTTACTACATTTAAAATGTCTTTCTGTGTTTATTTACGTTCATTTCCAAAGTCAAATATACTATGATCCTATAGTCTAATTTCATACATTTAATTTTATCCTTGCTTCATTTTTATCTGTGTTATCTATGCTTTTTCTCCTCCTAGCCATTGAAAAAATTTCCCATATACTTCTGAGTCTATTGTTGTTTGTTTAAAATTTTAAAACCCTGAGGACTATAAATCAATAAAATGTTAACTCTCTGATAAGTCTTATGCCATGAATAACAAACATTTTCAGTCAGCAGTTTGCAAACAAGCCATGGGCTAATATTTGTTTGTGCAAAGCATTCAGCACAGAAGCATAAAGAATATTTTGTAAAAGTCAGGATTAGTTTGCAAATCAGTCCCATGCAGGAGAAAAATCATCATCTATTTCATGCACAATTAATAACTAAACCAGCTCTTGTAAGGATGCCGAGGATATCGAGATGCCATCATTTCCAGTGTTTGGGTTTTGGGGAGTTTTTTGTTTGTTTTGGGGTTTTCTGTTTCATTTTGTTTTGTGTTTTTAATAAATAAAAACAGGGAGAAAAAAACCCTAGAAAATTAAGTTGTCCGGTTTAATTGTGATATGAATCAATAGTGTTGTGAGTAAAGAAAAGGAGAGTAAAGCAATTCTGATGAACATACTTGGACTTAAACATCAGTTTCAGAACTGTTAAAGGTGAAATTAAAAGATGCATTCTGGTCTTGCCAGAGTTTCCAAGAAGTTGTTTGTTGTATTGAGATAACCTTTTAGGGATTTATTGAGAGAAAATGAGGGAATGGATATATCTGTTTTCATCTCATTTGATGTATCTTTGTTTTCAGTGTGACACGTTTCTCAGAGAAGCAAACAATGTCTATGGGAAAAACATGATTTCTCTGAGAACCTGTGTGGGAAAATAAATGGAAAATAAAAGCGTGGCTGTGGCCTGTTTTTTAAAGTTCAGGAAGTAATTTATTTCTGTTGGTGTATAAACAAGAATAGTAGACAGAAAAGAAAAAGGATTTATGAGAAGRAGGAAAAAGGCAGTAAGAGAAATGTAAATAAAAGGCAAGGTGTCCTTGCAGAAAAGTGTCAAGACCTTCAATTTGGGGTTGTATTTCTGTGTGGATTTCATCCTGGCAGTTGAAACACTGATCTATTGGTCTATTTATGTATGTATTTATGTATCTATACTTAATTTTCTATGAAATGTAAATAATGAAGCAGTAGTAGGTATTTGCATGCAAGTTTTAACTGTAGGGGGAAAAAATCATTGTATTTTATACATATTGTGAAAGGATACGTATCCAGTTCTTGAAATAGTATTCATGAACATAGGGGGTGAGGTGGGGAAGTGCAGAAATTAAACTCACACTTTAGAGGTCCTAAAGGAAAGAAGCAAAATGAATAATTGAGTCACCAGGAGTAGCAGACAAAGGAGGATGAAAATTGCTGATGTGTTTCACTTTGCCAAGTGAAGGTTGTCCTAGTTTACAGCTTTCCTCTTCCTTGAAGTCATAGGAGGAGGTTCAAGAGTGCAAAAAGTGGCATGGGCATGGATGTCACCCAGATGAAAGCAGTTGGGCTGGTTTTGGCCTTAATCTCTTTTTCACTCTTCTATTTATGGAGGTCCCATCAGTGTGCATTTTGAGGTCAAGTTTTCAGTTACTGTATACACACAATTACATCAGTGAGTATAAAAGAAAACTTTTATTTAACCTGTCCAGTTGTAAAAAGTTTTAAAAGTTTTTTTTTTACTAAATTGTGTACTCAATTCCTTTCTATTGTAACCCTTTATATTTTGTGGTATGTGTTTTGAAGGCATTGCATGACAGGAATTATATTTATCATATACACACCCTCCCCATTGTGATAAAGTATGTCATTATGAAATATCAAAATTTCTTAAAGTGTTCACATTTTAAACTGAGTGGATTTAATTTACTGATAGACAGATGAAAAGTTCAGCTGTTAATTGCATTCTGCTGCTTGATTGGTATTGAATGTTTCACCACCAGTTGAGTTCTATACAATTCTTTCAGTGATTTATTGCATTTGCTTCAAATATAAAGCAGCTCTTTGCTCAAACATAGAAGGTTTTGCTGTCCTGGGAACTTCAACTGCTCTTGGTGTAACACTGAGGAATAGGCAGAGGAAATGTTGTATTTGAAACACTCATATTTTGTTTATTTTTTCATTGTAATTACAACAAATGTGTCAACTTAATAAACAAAAAATAGTCTTAATATGTATTAGTCTTAATAATATGTACATAACACGTGTTTGCAATGTATCCATTTTATCTACTGTCCTTCCTATATTATTTCAATTAATGTTTAATCTTTCCAAATATTGAATACTCAAATAACAATAAAGCCAGAGTGGGTTGGTGTTTTCCCCCTTTCTAATACCAGAACTGCTGACTGATATTCGTATTTTTTAAAGCAGAATTCATTATCTTAATCTTCTTAGTATTCTGAGGAACTTCTTTATACAGCTCCAGTTTAATGTTGATCTGCAAGGTTTATGTCTTAATACAAATGCCATCTGGTTCAGCTACATATATTTGTATAATGGCAACACCATGGAAAATCCTAATTCAGAGTAAATGCATTAAATAAGATCAGAGTAGTTCAGCTGGTCAGGGTCCTGCCTGTTGTCAAGCACCAGCCACTGCTTACCGCAGAAGGTATCAGTTGTCTTGCATCTTTCTGTAGAAATTTTTCTAACTGAGTTTTATTCCAGGGGAAATAATATAAATTTTCATTAAAGAAAACACTATATTATGACAGCACTAAATGAATCATCTTCAATCACTTTTAAAATAGTTGATTTATTGTCTGCAGTTGGAAGGCTGTAAGTTAGGAAAATATTTTTGCTGTCAAGAATGAAATATAGTTCATATCTAAATAAAAAAATAAGTCCATGTCCCAATCTAGGGAGAGTGTATATGTGTGAGTGCATGCATTTGTAGGTAATCTATGTGCAAGAACATGTGTATGCATGTTTTGGCCAGATCAAGAAATACTCAATAAAAATTGTTTCTCTAAAGTAAAAGGAAAACAAATTGACTAATCAGCACACAATAAAATAAAATCCGCCATAACAGAAAAGAATATTTTCTTGGAATGATTCATATTCACACATCCTTCAGTGAGACTTTAATATACGTGGTAACATTGTGAAATGTCATTGAAGAAAAGGCATTTTAGTTTAGCCTAGAGCAAACATACACGTACCAGAAGGGCTGTGCATATGTAAAGGCTTTTTCTCCTTCCAAAAGGGACCTGGTTTTGCTATCTTCACAACTGAAGCTAAGCTTAGGCTAGTGAGGTGCTGCATGATAAGAACTTGGTTAGCAAACACATTGAGAGGTCGAATGACTTGAATAACAAAATCCCCAGCAGTGTGTTTCAGTGCAAACTGCATTTGTACTCTGCAAGGAGATCAATGCTTCACCCTCATTGATTTTCGTCAGTAGCAGAACCACGATTATGCACAACGTGAAACTGCATCCCCAGACATATTCAATCTGATTTCCTAGTCAGTGCTAAAAAGGCATAGTGCTGTCCTGAAAACATAAGGTTAGAGAAATGTAACATATCAAATTTGTACTTCTGGCAAGCCTGCATGTTAAATAGATTCATCATCATATAGCCTGTGTATATGATGATACATCACACAATCCATTCTATAAAAATATGAGTTTGGTACCATAGAGTGCATATACATATAAATATACATATACATAGATATATGTTCAAAAACATTGTGCAGAGATGCCAAAGAGAGAATTTGAAATGCATTTCATACACATCACTTTAAAATGTAGAATAGTTTTTGTCTGGTAGACTTCAGCTTTATTGTAAACACATTAAAAGAAACAATTTCTTCAAAAACTTCATAGCAGAAATGTAGTACATCTTCAGAACAAAAATAACCTTGTAATTTACAATGTATGCCAGTTTTCAAAAAGTAATAATTACAGCAAAATATATCAGTGAGAAATGACAGCTGACAGGAGCTTTGTTCTGATCTGCAATTTCCCCCTGTTTGTAGCTTCTCAGAGAAGCCAGGGGAACACTATCAAATGCTGCTCGGTTCTGCTTCAGTTTGAACACAGGGATGAATTGAATTAGCTCTGCTCAGAATTTTCCTTAGCTATTTGTTGGTGGACGTAGGCAAAAAAAAAACCAAAAAACAAAAAACAAAAAACAAAAAAAACAAAACAAAAAAAAAAAAAACACCAACCAACCACAGAGGCACCAGAATGAGCAGCAATAGCTCGAACAAGGAAATTTTCTGTCCTCAGTTTCTGTGATTCCAATCTTTTTTTTGAGAAGCACACACCTCTCACAAACTTTATGGAGTGCTTATGGAAGAGGGTCAAAATAATGCATGTCCTAGAGAGGTACTTTATGGATATTTACCTGGGAAATGAGCGCTGCCTTTGTAATTTAAGATCAGTAATTTCTTTCTTTCTGTGTTTATCCAGTGCTACCACTCAGCTCAGCACCTATACACACCTACACCATGCAAATTTAATACAGGGCTACAAGGGAGCTTGAAGTTACTGCAAATTAAAAGTTGGGGCTGATGATTTCATAAGGTTAATAATTCTTAGTTGAGTAAGTGGATAGAGTTTTTAAACTTATTTAGACAGGAATATGTGAGTGGATAGACAGAGAAACCCTTGAAGGCATTACAGAAAAATCCTGATTTCTTTAAGTTGGTGAAGAGAGTTTTATGTAACTTGTGAGCTAAAAAGTGGCAAGCAGTACAGTGGAATACTTCTATCAGGTGCTGAAGATCTGAATAAATGTGAGGAGAGTAAACAATATCTTGGAAGCAAAGTGTCCTCTTAAACATGGGAAAGTATTCCTTTGTTTTAATGTAGCATAGACAAAAACCTAGACACAGACCTCATTGTTTGTTGGTTTTTTAGTCCTGGATATTTTAATTGATATTGAATATTTGATCAGGAAAGCACTTATTAGTCTACTTGGTCCCTAAACATGAAACAAAAACCACTGGCCTATGCTCTTAAATGCTTTTGTTGTAAGGGGCAGATACATGCACATATTTAAGTACTTTCAAAAAACAAGACCTTAGTTTTCATACAAAACTCGTTGGAACAATTGAAAGACTTTCCCCATTCATCAAGCTTGGTACTTCATTCTTGAAAAACCACTTTGAAAACCTGTTTCCAAAGTGACTCTAGTTCCATGCTGAAGGCAGACACTAAATCAGTTCACTGAAAATTATCTTGTTACTGGGGAAATTGCAGTTTTAGGACCTGGTACACTTGAACTAGATGATATCAGTCTAAACAAACAATGTAAAGTAATTTGATTATGAATAAGTAGGAGGATGCACAGAGAAAACTAACACCATTGTTTAACCTCAAAACTATGCTAATAAGTAGGGTGATAGACATGAAACTCCAAATAATGGAGCTGTTATTCTAGCCCACCAGGCTGTCTCAGGGGACTCTTAAGTGGATTTGCTATGCCATGACTAAATGTAGCTCCAGTCCAGTATTTTGCACAGCCTAAAGTATCTTGTTGCAGTGTATTCTCACATTTATCTAACTAGATCTTTTTAGAAGAAAATATATTCTTCCCGTTAGAAAGGAGGCATTTGTGCATGTTATTGCATACTATTTATTTGCTTGCATGTAAAATGGAAGACTCTTCCAGAAATAACCTCTTTGTGAAAAAGACTGCCAGTACAAGAATATCAGTGTGTCTGTTAAAAATGAAAAGGATCCTTTTGAAAAAAAAAAGACAAAAAATGAAAAATACCATGAACTGATGAACACACGCATATGCACATGTGTTTGTCTGAACCAAAGCTGATGGTAATGCAGAGCATACTCCAAGAATTATCTGAACCCAGTTTAAGTTGGATTCATCTACAGTTACTTGGCATTGACTGGTTACTGTATTTCATTTATTTTTACAGCAGCCACACTCTGCCAATAAAAGATCAAACAATTTTGGTTGCTGGGTTGAAGTTTTTAAAAGTACTTGATGTTACTCTTGAATCTGCTCTCAGTTACAGCTCACTAAAGGGTCTGGCCCAGTGGTGGATCTATAAATACAAACATAATCTGAAAAAGCTGCTTCTAAAGCAGAATGTACAAATCTGAAGTTAAAGTGATTTTCACTCCACTCTATCTTGTTTATGCAGTTTCCAGTTCTGAAAGTGGGTGGTTATGCAGAATGAAAAAAAATTAAAAATCTTGTTTGTGTACTGTGTCCAATTTTCTGTTGGCCTTTTACAGCAGAGAAACATACAATTACATTACACTTAAAAAGCACTTAGATTAACTCATTCCAGTTTCTCATACATACAATGTAGTGCATTTTTAGATGAACTACATTAAAATGAAGACACACAAGCAGGAGATTGTATGTTGTGACTTTATTTTGATTATTGCAAGTTAACTTTTTATCTGCTTTTTTACTTCTCCATAGAAGTATTTAAATGCAGAGGACAAGAAGAGCTAAACAAACCAGCTTCTTCAGGAAAAAGAAATATATATATATGTTCAGCTTTTCTCCTCATACCTGTTATTGCAGTATCATTTTTGTTGGATAGAAACCTGATCTTCCAGTCATTCTTAATCATTAAAATCCCTTTGTTTATTCTAAGAATGTGGGGCTCCATGGTCTGTGCCTGGCATAATTCCAAGTTAAGCACAGTGAAAACCCTTGTAACAACTGTAAGCCAGCCTAGTCCTAGCTCAGCTGCTATAGCAGGTGTCCGCTCAGGGAAAGTTTCACTGTCCTTTTTTTTCTTTTTTAATTTCACAAAAACCACCACCACCATTTAACTAACAGGCTGTATATGGAAGCCTTCATATTTTAAAACTGCACATGAGTGTGGTCCCAGGCAGTGGCTATGGGGTAGAACATTATTCTACTCCTGTCCCATGTCATGGAGGAAAATTTCTTCCTCTTTTTTATTCTGTGACTGTTTTTTGCCCTCTCTATTTACAATCACGCTTTTCTGTATTAATTCTCTCAAAGCCTCTTGCTCAGCCTTCTATACTTCCCTCATCCCTTTATTCTTAACATATCCTTTGATATGACCATCTTTGTGGTAGCGCCACTGCTTCTTCTCCTGCATGACCTTGATTCCTTACTGCCATCAGCTTGCCATCATACTCTCCTTGTTCCTCCAACTTCTGCAGCTCCTCTCTTCATATTTCATGTTCAGGTTTCCTTCCATACCCTTTTGACACCAGAGGCATGAATGCACACTTGACTTTGCATGCCCTTCACACCAGGCTCTCTTTGGACTCCCCTGGATGGATTACTTTCCTCATGTGTTTTGGGTAGCCATCTCTCCTAAAAGCAGTCCCAGCGTGGTGACAGAAGCCTGCACATGAAGTTCACTCAGGTTGTGGCTCACAGAGGGCCCCAGGGACAGGTTGGAGGGCAGTTTCATTTGCTCCGACTGCATTTACCCCCTTGTTTCATCAAATGCAACATTCTTCATTTTACTGAGCTGAAACTGACATTGCAGAAAGAGAATATTCATTAATATTCCAAATATTAGCTAAAAATTGCTACATATGGTTTTGCCACAGTTTCACTTTTTATCTGATCAAAGCAAATGACGGAAGGAGCAGTCCGCACAGACCGCAGGTGGTTTGGGGAATTCAAAGACACAAAAGCCAAAGTCTGTAGGAAAAATGTGAGCACAATTGCTCAAGTGGTTATTTTATTCATATATACGACTACCTCAATTGCACCTGCACAGCAGGTGCAATTCACATGTGCAGGATAAGAAAATACGACTAACAACCAAAAAACAGCAGCTACGTGGCGTGTGCTGTTCATTATGTACTGCATTAATGAAGGGAAGTTTCTCTTTACACAAATTACCTTTGGCTGAAGCAACTTTCTGCATTCTGCTTCATTCTACCTACTTAACCTCTTCTGCTTTATAACACTGCAAGAAAATCTTATCAAATTTTGTCCAAAAAGTATTCCTGAATTGCAGCCCAATTAACAGCCTGTATTTCCAATCAGTAGTTTACAGGTGTTCTAGTGGCTGGTTTTGGTGATTTACAGTCATAGGAATTATACAAGAAAAATCTTAAGCATATGGTAACAGTAAGGATCTCTGACTGTAGTGCATTTAAATCAAACAATATCCTCATTAGCATCCAGGAAACAGAGCCATTCTTTAATGTTCAACAATGCACCACAGAGCGAATGGAAAGTTATTATATCCCAGATGCAAATAATTTCTTTCACTTATTTTTTTAGCTCAATACGCAGTTAAGCATACCAGGGTAAATGAGAAAAAAACTAAAAATACACATAAATAACCACACATATCAAATGACACCAAGATCCTCAAGTTCTTTAATTCCATAATGTTCAGTAGCATTAATTATTCCCCAATCTGTGTTGAAGTGTATCTAAATCCCAGTTCTAATGTATTTAGCCTTATATTGCTATCATTCCAGAATGCATTATAAAGTAATTACCAGCGTAATATAAATAAAGAAATTCTGGGCATGGAAGTGGTGATGCTGGAGACATAAGTTGAGATGGATTAGTTAATTGTTTTCCTTGTTTATTTTCCGCTTCTTCTTTAAATCAATATCTGCTCTAGGTGACAGCAAGAATTTGTACAGTATTTGAGTCAACACAACAAATTTAACTCATAGGAATTTAACTGCATTTCTTAGGCCTATAGTCATATCTCCTTACAATATCAGTGGCCACAGAGCAAAAACTGGAACAGAACATGAAAACACTGCATAGTCTATAATTCACATTTCTGTAAGTGGAGGACTTTCCAATAAAATTCAGACACTTGAGAGGTATGGAAACTGCTGTGGCTCAATAAAGTTGATTGAGTGCCCTCATCCTCTTCATATAGTACTGGTTGAGGGTGGGGGTTTGGGGTGGCAGGAGGAGGGGAGGAGAGACAGAGAGGAAATAAAAAAACAAAACAAAGCAAAACAAACCACCCTAAAGATGAAAAAGATTTAACTGTTAGGTCTCTAGATTTAATCTTCTGGAAATTCCCAAAAAGTTGGCAAAGCTCATCGTACTGCAAACAATTAGAGGCGGTACTAAATGTAGTGAATGAATAATGTACTAAACCAAAATAGAGTGGTTGATTGATTTGGTATATGACCGAAGGCTTCTCTTTTCTGCAATCAATAACATAAACCTTTTCACTTTCTTGTCTCTCCTGCAGCTCCCTAATATTGCCTCTCTGCTGGGTGCTGCACTGTTCTGGGAAAAGTTGCCCAATGTATTGTTCTGAGATCAGTTTCCTCTGGGACCTTGATTCTGCAAATAATTGCTACCAATCTTAGTGCCAGACAGAATGATACTACCCTTCATGGAATTTAAGAAAACCATTTTCTTCAAATTATTTTCATGATCTGACTCTTAATTTTCCTTAACATAGCAATAGGAACACTGCACTTTAAGTTTTAAAAAATTTGTGTAACAGGGCTTTTATGTTTTATGCTAAGGTATTGAGACAAATGAAAAAAAAGAGAGACAGATGTTGGAATGCAACATCATACAAAAATCTTCATTTGTGCCTAAATCTCTGCAGTGACTTGATACTTGTCATGCCATGGTGGCTATYTGTTCATCTGATAGCAGAACAGGGTAATTGTGGATTGCAGAGAGGAAACAAAAGGGGTCCTTCTGGAGAATACAGCCTGTTGAAAGACAGAATGAACATCAGCAGACAAATTAAAACAAGGGCATGTGTGGGGCAAGAAAAGATTATGGGAGAAGGTAACACAATTCTGCTGTGCCCACAAATGCTTTCTCTTGAATAACTACCACAGTGGAGAACAAAGATGAAAAAAAGACAAATTTTGAGAAGATGATAAGTGTTGGAAAAGGGAGATTTGATATGTGATTTTTCAGGGATGCAAAATCATTCTATTTGAGCTGTGTGTGCCCACATGGATAAGTTACAGCTGAGAATTTGATTTTTGGGGTTTGCTGGTGTTGAGGAGGGAAATCAGCTATGCCATCAGTCATGCATGCCCTCAACAAGACTTTCTATCAGAAAAAAAAAAAAAACCCACAGTACAAACCTGGTACAGAGCTGTATTTTGTACTTATGCAGAACACAGGGTTGATACATAGATGTTTTTGTTATTGCCAAACAAGGCCAAGGCCTTTTCTGCTTTCTGTATTTCCATGCTGGTGAGGAAGTTGGTGGTGCATGAGAGGCTGGGAGGAGACACAGCTGGGACAGGTGACCCCAGCTGTCCAAAGGGATATTCCAGACCATGTGACATCATGCTCAGTACAAAAAAGCTGAGGGGAAGAAAGGGGGAAATGTTTGGAGTCATGGCATCTGTCTATCCGAGTAAGTACTACACGTAATGGGACCCTGCTCTCCTGGAGACTGCTGAACACCTGCCTGCCCATCGGAAGTGATGAATTAATTACCTTGCTTTGTTTTGCTTGTATGCACAGATTTTCCTCTCSCTATTAACCTATCTCTATCTCAGCCCATGTGTTTTCTGGCTTCTACCTTTCCCATTCTTTCCCCAGTCTTGCTGGTGGGGGAGTGAGCGAGGGGCTGAGGCTTGGTGTTGGCTGGGGTTAAACCATGACAGAAACCCAAACAAGTTGTTTTGAAATCCYTGCTTTCAAGGTGAGGTAGAAGAAACAATGTTGTGACTTTGGTCGAGCTGAAATGTTAAGCTGCTGTCAGGTAGAGTTGCAAAATGTAGTGTTCCCATTTACCTCTCAACTTCAGAGAAAGAAGCATGCTGTGACATAGTGAACATTTTGATCTCTGAGAACTTTCTTCAAATTTCAGAAAATAGCCATGACCTCTTTGGATCTTTAAACTACAGTCTGGATAAAATGAAATGAACATGGAGTTGAATTTAATTTCTGATCTTTGTCCAGCCAATCTCAACATTTTAACCTTATCTCTGTAGTTGAGACATCTGAAGAAARGTGTCTAGGGAAAGCTCCCAGGTGGTGACTCTGTGCTGGCACTTTGTGTGCCCTTTCAGTCATTTAGGTCTCACAGCTCAGCTTATAGCAGAATATTATCTAGACTAGAGCTTCAATGCAGCTTTCTACATTTGCTTCCTCTATTTCCTTCATCAGAAAGCCTGGCATGTATTTTGTATGAAGTCTCCTTTGCACTGTCTGTGTTGCTCTGCAAAAAGTAAAAAGCACCATTAAACTGAGTTTCCAATTTCCACATATATTTCTGTGGTCATTCCTCAGTACATTGYTTTTAGTACACATTTCCCCAGTAGTAAGTGACGGAGAAGATTATTTGTGGATTGTTCAGCATTTATTTCCTTCCCTGATTGCTTTCCTGACTTTTCTGGCCATAACTAATCAATACTGATCGGAGAGATGCCAAAAATAGTTTGGATACTTGGCTTTTGACAAAGGAACTTCTTTGTCACAGTGGAGGAAGACCCCYTAGTGTGAAGCCAGAAAAAACCAAAAAAGCTTAATTCATTCACTACCTTTGCAGGGTAGCCCTTTGTTTGCTGGGAGCTCGAATGTGTTTCAAAACAGCATTCATTTAGACCTGTCTTCTGCCAGCACTGTTTTTCCTTTCAGCACTGAGCTCCTCTTGTCATCCTGCGGTTTCCACCCCTCTTTTGACTTTGCCCGTCTTCCTATCAGTGTCTTCTGCTACAACATAAGAGCTAAGCCTGCATTTGTATCTATAGCTTGCATTTAATTGAAAGTTTTGGATGTTTGCAATGAGGAACTGAAAATTAAACAGCTGTATCTTGACAGCTTTGGAAATGCTGCTCATTGAACTCCTTGAGCAATTCAGAAAACATCTCTGCTGAAGAACAAAACATGGCTTATGTGGCTGTGTTACGGCAGTTGGAGGAAAGCACTAATGCTATGAAGGCTTTATATTACTTTGCATAACTGGCATCACACACCTTTTTTTAATATTCAAGCAAGATTATACAGATAAAAAAGGAAGGTAAGAGGGAGGAAAACTTAAGCAAGCCATGGTAAAGACAGTCTAAAGGTCAAAATTGTAATATTAAATAAATCTTACATGCTTTTATAAACCTTAATTTATTGTCTACGTGCAACTGACATTTTAGCTTTGGGTTTAATACCAAGTACTTCAAAGTATTCTTGTAGAAGAATAGTCGATAACCCTCTTACACAGTATAATTGGAATTCTGCRTGTTAGAACATTTGGTTTCTGAAAGATTTTTGTAAATGTTAATAGCTGTCTTTTAAAATAGTGTAAGTGTGAAATGCTATGAAAAGCAAAGGTTTAAATGTCACCATGTCTATAATTTTCATATTGTAAAAACTAAATAAGCTTTTACAATATGAAAAACCTAAAGGCCTGCTGCAAGTTTGAAGATATAAGCTAGTTCATTATTAGTTTTTTGAAACTGATATGACAGACACATTTTTTTGAACTGTGCATTTTAGTCTAAAATGTAAACGTGGACATTTAATTGTCTGGAAGTGTTACTACTGCCAAATCTTCTTATTTAAAACCCATGATCTGAGTATGGCAATAAAAGGACTTAGCTGGGTAGCCTCCAGGCAGAGTGTTACCAGAAGTATTCTCCTCATATGGACCCACTGGCACTCAGACTGAAAAGTTCGGCATTATGATTTGTGCCTACTAACAGGGTGCTCTGGTACATCAGTAGGATGGAAATGGAAAACATAGATGTTTTAAGGTAAAGTATGCAAGCTTTTGCATTCTCTTGGGTGAAGCATGATGCCGTGAATTTTGGAGTACTAAAACTTGGAAAAAAAAGGTTTTCATAGCCCAACCCTCTGCATTCTTTGTTAATAAAGTCAATAGCGTAGCAATGACCATGCCACAAAAAACAAAAGACAACTAATTCATGTCCTACTTATCCTACCATTTTTCAGTATATTTTAACAAAAGAGAGATRGCTTAAGACAGTCACAGTCTCATCACTTTTCAAGCGTTACCAAAGGTACCAGTTTATCTTCCAGCCTGCCTAAATCAAAAGGGCAATAGCATTTAGGAAAGAAAAAGCGAAACACAYTATAAAGACCACATTACATAAACAGAAATCACACGAAGAACACCTTGTCCTCTCATGTGGGTTTTAGGAAGCCAAAACAATCTTTTCCTAACATACTGTAATTAAAAGGATTTACTCAAAGCAAAACAAGGTAAGATAATCTTTGCAAAGTATGTGATTCCTCACTCCTTAACTTGATTTCTTTAAGTAAACTTATTTACAATGTTTTTATCAAAAGAATGCATTAAGAGTTTCCATAATTTTGGCACTGACATCCAGGAATAAAATATAAAAGGGACAGAGAGTACATCCTACAGCAAACAGCTAGAGTGTAGGGGACTGGAGCATGTATCAGGAGAGACTCTCACAACTGGTAGTAGATTTATCATAGCAGAAAAACTTCTATAACTTGAGTTGCTGAAGGGTGTTAAGTACTTCAGATCTGAACAAGTATGTGATGTGTTGCAAAGGCTTTTATCTGCTGTGTGSATCTCAGGTCTGAAAATTCTGGGAATGGAGGGAGAGGCAGGGAGAAATCTGTGAATGGGCAGCAGGGAGCAGAAGAAGAAGACAGCATGTCAACCTTCACATAGATAATGTCACCATGAAGAGTTGGACAAAAATGGATGTTCTATAAGACTGGAATTAGGGTAGCATCATAAGGTCTACAGTTTAGAAGAACAGGTTTTCTGATATTCTTTTTTATGGTTTCTTATTACTGATTGCCATGTTGTTTCTATGGAACACAAGAGTCTGGATCTATTTTACTCCTCTCATTGTCCTAAAAATTACCAAGAAATAATACAAAGGAAACAGGTTATAGTTTTGCAAGGTATCTTGTACCCAGCTGCTCTAGAAAAGCAAAACTATGTCCAACAGAAATTAAAGCATGGTTATATTAATTTTGGTTTTATAAATTATGCTGACTAGACAATAAGCAAAAATCTGGAAGTTTTGTTCTTCCATCAAAGAATGTTTAGGGCACAAGAACTCTCAGCAATTTTTAATTCTCCTATTCTGTACTCATCATTCTAGGAAATTACAGCACTTGAAAATATATTACACGTCCTGAAAACCAAGCCACTGACCTTGTAAAATGGCCCATTTTCTCCTGTAAGAAAATATTTTTTTAAATATATAKGGGCAGCATAAAAGACAGCTGCTAGCACCAAGTTTCTTATTTACAATATCAAGGGAAACCTTCATCACATGAAGAAACTAGTAGGTTAATATGAACATGCAGTAAATGTTAGCTAAAGTATATTATGTTAGAAAAGGACATTTGCTCATTTCACATCCTGAATGATGCATGATTTTATTATGCCATTTCTCAGTCTTTTCATTTTCCTTCTTTTTTTTGTCCAACTTCCATCTTTTCAGTCAAAGGAAATCATCAAATGACCTTGAAATCTGCACTGGTATTTTCCYGGCAGAGAAAGAAGCTCACTTTTCTCATTTGCAAAAATGAATAACAATTTGATCATTCTTAAAACTTCTAAAAGGTTAATTATGCTCTCTCCATGAGCACTGAATAAAAACCTGCTTTATCTCTGCCCAAATGAAACCCACAGGGCTCTCATTCTCTCTAACTCTTCCCGGAGACGAAATCCTGCAAGCTGTCAATTAACTCCTATCAGCTCATAGATCTGTGTGAGCTGCAGATGATTTTTTCATCCAAAAACTATGACAGCTTTCATTTGCCAGAGCTGTTGGGTGACTCAAAAAAATTCACAGCAGGAAAGTGTTATCTGGCTTTGGGCTTGCTGAAGAGAAAAAGAAAGAGTGAGAAAACAAGAGGCAGAAAGGTCCTGGGTTATGGAGAGTTCATTTTTATTTCTAAGATTTCTGTCTGGTTGCAAAACCCCACTTGAACTTGAATTGCATGTTTTAAACAATAATAGAAACTGMGCATGGACATGTGCTACAGAGATGTTTCCTTGAGTGTTTGGGTTTGGTTTTGGGTTTGGGTTTTTTTTTTGTATTGCTGCAAAACAACAGCCAGCCACAGAGTAGATGATACTGGCAAAGTACATAATTAGTAGAACAGGCACCACAATGTGAAGTATTTAGCCTGCTGATATGATTTCCTGGTTGAAAAATAGCCTTATAATTTGGAAGTCAGAATAGTAATCTGAAAAGAATAAAGTGAGAGACCATAAGAGTACTGTTTCACTTACTGTGCAAGATGGATGTTGCTTCCAAATCAATAGAAAAAGAAAAAATTGCACTGAGCATTCAGTGATCACTATATTTCTGCTCACTTACTTTATTTTTGTATCATAGAGTAAATTCTTGAAGCATCAGCTACAATAGCTTGCAACAAAGCCATAGGAACAGGGGCTGATGGCTCTGTTTTTGTTAGCAAATGGAGTTAAATGTAATTAATTTTAGGTCTATTATAAAGTGATAGTGTTGCAACTAGCACATGCATGGGACTTGAAAATCTTGGGTTTGCTCCTGGCCCTGTTTTGACATGTGGAAAGCTGTTCATTCTCCCACTGTGATATTACTGGGTTAGCTGTAAACATCAGTGCCTACTCCTGTAGATAGACAATAAAAACTAGATCAGCTGTACCTCAGCATCCACTGCTAGACACTTGGACCATTCAATTAGCAACTTCAAAGAGCAATTGAAATTATAAACTTTTACTGGAAAGAAAAACAATTGATCCATCTCTTTTTTTCTCAGTTTATGTAAATTAAAATGGAAGCTCATTGGGACAGACACATTGAGACATTCTTTTGAACATTTTTCTTCTAAAAACAAAAAGAAGGTGGGAGTAAATTCATTACTCTTTATTTGGGAAAACAATTTGAGAGCTAATTTAAAAAATAAAATTAGTCCTGCTGTAGTTCCACATTTACAAGAACTTCCTTTTCTGTTTAAGTCTTTTTCAAACTTTCCTGACATGATGAAGCTGACACCACGTAAATCGTTCTCAAGATTAATTAATTGACTGATCTCAGCACAGAGAAGGATGCATTTTCCACCAGAAATTGTGATAAACTTTTACTCTGAATGTACTAGGAGAGTCCCACAGTTGTTAAATACACCAGGATTTCATATAAGTTCTAGTAATATTAATAAATGAGAGATTCCTGGATATTCTACAAACCTAAAATCAGCCTCAAYCAATTAACAGAAAGGGGGAATCAATACTAAAAAAAAAGGGAGCTAAAGGATAACTATACTGATATTAACTTTTGAAACAACRAATGTGCCTACAGAGCTATCTGCCAATGAGGTATCTGATGATGGGGATTGTATGGGATTCCTTTTTAGCCTTGCAGTTTGTCTTAAAGAATTATTAGTATAAATACTCTGATGGTTTTGGCTACAATATAATTAGCAATGTGGCATGAAATGATGGATTTTTTTATTTTTGACAAATTTCTGAAACAGACTTCAATGTTTCAATTCTTCTCATGAGGCAGCAGAACAAACCAACTGTCATGGAATATGTGTTGTTTTTAGGGCAATATTCTTCCAYGTTTTTGAAAAGAACTAATGAAGGCTGCAAAATCACAATGATTTAATTACATTTTAAATGCACCAAGAAGCTTTAATAAAAAGATTTAAACATCTTAATTATGCTATCAATATTACMTAATGCAGAGAGAAAAGGAAAACCTACCAGGCAGTAACTTAAACGGCTAAAATAATGTGAAATATTCAAGTATTACCTGATTTCACTTTTGGATTCTAAAAAGTAACCATAGAATTTTTGACCTTAATATTCCCTATAGCAACATATATTTTAAATTTTCAGAAAAAGTCCTGGACAATGCAACTGCAAGCACAGTATCACTTAACAGTGAGAGAATATACACAAGAAATTGGAATTCAACGTGTAAAGCCTCTGAACACCTAGTAAACTATTACATACTTTTATTTCTTGACCCGTTAGTCCGTGTATGAAGCAATACCTACTCTTGCTTTTTGTCTGTTACTCTCCTGAAGGTTTTGTGTTCCCTTCCTTTCTGTTTGTTTTCTATCAAAGTTGTTCCAGTTGCAATGTATTTGTCCCTGGCTACTTTCTTTGAGGTAAGCGTTGCTAAGTTTCCACCTAAAGTAAGCAAAATCAGAAAAATTAGTAGTTTGTTGGTTTTGGTTTCTTTGGGGTGTTTTTGTTTTTGTTTTTGTTTTTGTTTTGTTTTGTTTTTAGTTAATGAACCAGAAAAGTGACAGGAATAAAACAGACTAATATGTGAAAAACATCAAATACTTCAATGAGGTGAGTGTTTAAAAGTTTCACCTGCCAGAGATATATGCTCATCAGTCTGGTATATGCGGCGTGTTCATTAATGGTGTGATTTTGGGATCCATCAAGTAAACAAAATCAAAGGTAACATGATCAGGACAGTTCAGCCAACTGAAATAGGTGGTTTTAAACAGTCTGGGAGCAAATGGACTGGCTGAGTGTCCAAACAGTTCGTGGGAGACTCAACAGGACACTTCAGGCCGTGGGTTAAGYTGTGCCCTCCAAGAGAAAGCTTGACCTCTGCCTGATGTTTTAYACGTCAAAAGGAAAGAATGTGTACAGGAAAAAAGGGAGATGTGTTTGTGTGGAGACTAATGCTCCTTGCKGTGTTACAGATCTAAAAATTCTCCTCATTACAGATGAACCAGTGTCATTCTGGAGTTGTCAGTGTGCTGTGTGTGGACAGAAAGACATCAGCAGCCCATGTGTGGGAATGCAAGCTCCTCTTCCCTTGTCACCAGCATGCCTCATTCCTCCATTTCATCACTGGATTTGCAGGTAGGTTCAGCTGTTATTTCCAGGCACTCGTAGGACATTTCTTCAATATTAAATGTAGATGGAGCATTTAGGGGAAAAAAAATTTGAAAATCTCCAGGGAGCCAAAAGTACTGTCAACCTACTACATGCCTTGTTCTACGGAATTAGCACTCTCATGTGCTTTTGTCTTGAAAGGTGGAATTTGGAAACAAGGACTCATATTGAAAATTTGCTGTAACAGAAGATGTAGTGCATCTGCAAAGCTCTGCACTTGTATATCCCTGCCAGGTGCAAATGTGGACTCACATGAGAAGGTTCCAAATGTTTCTTATTATTTGCCAGTTCAGTGTTTTTAGCTATGTTTGCCAGTGCAAAACCACCTTTTATGCAGAGCTCAAAAATGCTGCTGTATATTCAGGTTTTTATTTTGAATTTGCACACCATTTTTTTTTAACACAAAGTAGCAACATATGTATCCCTAGAACATTTCTGCAAGTGCTCATAAACAGAACTAGTAAGTACACTCAGCTCTTCTGCCAATGACAAACTGGTTTTCCTAATTTTCTATTTTTCTTTTTCTTTTGGGTTTTTTTTTTTGTCTAAAGGCTTTCTGAATTCCAGATAATTATTTATCCAGATAACGATTTATGTAGTGTTCCATGTTTCTAATAAAGATTTGTGGAATGTATTAAGGATGTAATCATGTTGGTATTACATTTCTATCCAGTTTCCATTATAATCAGGAAAAAATTCCCTTTGATTTCAAGGACAGTTCTATCAGACCAGGAGCAATTAATTTTTAAAAGCAGTGTTAAGTGCTGCTGTTCGCTGACATTGTTTCCCAAACACCAACGATTGTTCACTGACCCAGATGTGAACTTGGTTTTTTTTCTGCCTCTGTTTATAGACACCCTTTCTCCGCTGTGCTTATCTACCCTTCTCAGAGACCTATTTGACTTGCTGGGATGTTGTGATGGACCAAATTAGAAAGCCTGTGAAAATTGTTTATAGCTGAGTATGTCAAAATCAGTATTTAAAAAGGCACAAAATTAATATTTACATAGATCAGGGACCTCTACTTTACATTCCTGCCATTACTCAACTGTTGGAAAGAAGCGTGGTACTTGAAAGGGGAAAAAAAAGCAGCCCACTTTGTAATGCCTAGACTGGCGAAATGGATGCCATTCTCTGCAGCTCAATACTTCAATGTGTCAAGGCAATGCACTAAGCTTCAGGAAATTCACGATCTTTTCCAAATGCCTGTCCATAAGTGTGAACAAAGTTCCCTCTTGAAGGACACAGAGACCCTTCTGCCTAACAAATAAATCCACCCGCCCGCTTTTGTTTTCTTTTTTCTTTGGGTTTTTTGTCGTTTGTTTTTTGGGTTTTTTTTTCAAGCTGACAAGCCTGTGAAAGCTAGAAAGGAAACAGAAACAAAATAGAAAGAGAGACATTCCTATCTGCAGTCTGCTTCAGATGTAATGGTTATGATTATAATCAACAATGACTTTTCAGAGCGCAGTATTTTTGACCACAATTGGGTTCTACATGAACTTGCTGTTACACACATAAACACTGTTAACGTGTCACAGGAAAGCTGTGTGATGTTTCAAACTTTCCATGCCAGATGTGTTTGCAACACAGTCCCAACACTAAAAAAAATTAGGTATACAATGATACTAAAGACTTTTCCACTTCAGAAGAGTCCTTTTGCCTTGTAAGTGAGTGCATTTTTTTTTCTTCATAGTTGTTCATTTAATGAATGTTCAGAATAACTCACTTGGGAAACACCTCAGTTCAGAAACTAAAGAAGAATTCCAATTTCTTTTGTTTACATTTTTAAATGATCTCTGAGCTTTCTAACTGAGTGAAAATTTCAGAAAAGTCAGAGGTCTTTACCAGACAAGTACTTTCCAGTCCAAACACAGCACAAAAGGTACATTTTATGAGATAACAGACAAAAAATAAAGTATATGCTCCCTAGTGACAGATGATACAATATCACCTTTGAGACCTGTCTTGTTTTCAGAATACTATAGAAGTGATTTTCATCATGGTCAAAACTCAACAGTTGTCTTGAATTTTTAGAGGGTTATCTTCAATTATGAGTGCTTTCCTGTGACACAAGGGACACAGAAACTGCCTCTATGTGGGGAAGCATCTAAATCCTCCATTACTGCCTGTAGTGTAGCAATGTAAATCAAATCAGTGAAGAGTTTAATGGTAAATGTATGGATGAACATTTAGGATTTTTTTYCCCCTGTGAATTTCTAGACCAGACCAGTTCATACATGCTCCTGTGTGCTCATCAAAATGTTTTGAGGAACAAATCTGGTGACTGTGTCCTATGCTGGTTCTATGAAATTACCACACTTACCCAAAATATATTTACTGGGCAGATATATTTTAAAACATGTTGAGCAGACAACTGAGCCAACACATTTGAGTAGTAATCTCTGGCAGGAGAAAGGAGCAGAGTAGAGGTGAACTCTGAGATAAGACACACTCTTGAATTGGATCTCCCTTCACATCACTGCTCTTTTTGCAAATATCAAATCAGATCTGTACTGGTAACCAATTATATTACTGGCTTGAAAGCATAAAAACTGCAAAATGCAAAAATAAATCTGATCATTATCCTGGTGCTTTCACTGACATATAAATATGTGTATTTAGAAACATGTACATGACAGTTTGTGAACTTCACAGATTTGTGTCCCACACTCACTCTATTTTCTGTACACTGGTATTTATAGCTTCAAATATAAAGAAAAAAGATTTCAAGAAAAGATTTGAGGGATAAATGTCTAAAATAATTGGAATAATTTAGTCCTGAGGWACATCAGAATGAACTATTTTCAACTTAAATGTCAGTACATTCTTTGCTGAAGTGTTCAATGTCTGATCATTGGTTGCCTCTGTAGTTAGTTTACTGATAACAGCAGATTATTATCTGACTGATATGGCCTGACTTGGTGCTCAATTGGTTATCCTTATTGCCTGCTTCTTCCATCTTTTTGAGATGAYTTCAGGCAGATCTACTGCCTGAAAAATACAGGCTCATATCACTGTCCAGACTGTGGGGATAGGGACAACTTAGAAAGCTATAGTACTCAATCTGCATGCTCAGTAAAGCCAGCTGCAGGGAGAGCCCTTACAGTTTTATGTTACAGCTGTTAAAGCTGCAGTGTATGGTTCTTCTCTTTTCCATAAAGCATTTTAATACCACAGGAGTTGCACCTCCCGAGTCTGTCTTGCACCCCAGTTTAGGACTCTGCTTCTCTCACTGACCACAGAGAGTACCTCTCCCCTCTGCTGAGAAGTACACAGATGATTTTTCTGCACAACATCCCCCTTGCCCATCAGATATGTATTAATACACTTGTAGGCAGTCACTGTCACATACAGTTTGACATTATACATAGCTATCTGGAAGGGTTTTTTAGCCATAAAAAAAAAATGTTATAGTGGATTTCCATAGCAACTTTCTTGCACAAAGGCTATTCCAYGTGTGAAAGTATTGTCTTTAAAGAATAGGAAGGCTTACATTATATTTAGACTAGGACAAAGATAAATGCACCAGAAAGGCAGCATGGCCTCTTGGAAATTGCTTCTGTGTAGGCAAGAGGAGAATGTCATGCAGTGTTGTGCAACTGGACACAGGCTGTGTTTTGTGCTGTGCAGAAAATTGATTGCAGTCTTCTGAGTACATTTACAATGGCATTTGCTGGCAAAACCATTAATCTGACTGTACTGACTATTGTGCAACATCTACCTCTTCAACATCTGTGAACAACACGTATCATTAAATTACTGTGCTGTAAGAAACACTGTTAAAAGCAAATTTTAATGGTTATTCCTTAGCAGCTCTGAGGGAGCACTGGCAATCATATTGCTTCTTCACGGGAGCTAGATGGCTTGAATCACTCAGAGAGGCTTTGCAGCAGTGGAAGATAGGTTACTGAATTTAAATGATCCAGTAGAATCATTAGAATTCCTGAAAATGTCTACAAGTCATTGCACACAGGTATTTTCAGATTACCCCTTGAATACAGGAAGATTGGCAATGAAAAAAAAAAAAAAAAGAGATGGATATTGAAAGACTGCTAGGCAGTCTTTCTCTGCTACAATAATAGGCCCAGTTTTGGAGTTTCTAACTACTTTTTGCTGCTATTTAGTGGTTACAGCTTCAAGAAAAATAAACAGCACATACTAAGAAAAGCAAACCATTGTTGCATTCATGACCTTATACCAAACATGCTTCATACTGAGCTTGACTGACTGGCATGCAGATTTGTTTCATAAACAAAAAGTAGTGTTTTCTCTCTAAACAATTCATTGTGAGCAATTTGTCATTGCAAACAGCTTCTGGCAGCTGACCAACTCCTTTCAGATAATCCTTCTTTAAACCAACTGGCCATTAAAATCTTGCCTCCCAACAATGGCTCCAATTAGTTCCTAATGAATAATTTGTCTGGATTACTGTATTTGCTGGATGAGATGGAATGAAGCTTGTATGTCATAAGAAAAATTGTTAACACTAATTTATCATTTAATTGCCTTTCTCCTCATCTAAATAATCTTGGGTAATTTTTAATTCTTTCTTTTTCGTGGGCAGCAACTGAACCCGTAGCATTTATAAGACCAGAGGAATGTGTTTGACCAGAGCTATTGATTAGGTCCTACAGATACATATTTCAGATTATTTTCAGGTCGTTATTTTCCCTTTATTGTGTGGAAAAATGTAGTCCACAATAAAATAAGTTCAAGAGGCAGTAAATAATTCTGATTTCAATTTGGTACAAAAATAGGGGAAAAATATGCAAGCATCTCAAAATGTAATGCGATGAATGTTTGAAAAAGGGTAAGTAGACATTATGAGTCTATTAAGTTCATATTTCTCCAATGTGGAACTACTAATCATAGCTTGGAACAGAAGAATATGAATATTCACATTTACACTACATTCTTAAAAATCTTAAAATCTGATTTGTATTTCTTTCTTTTACCCTTTTTCTCCTCTCAATCAGTAGAATTTTATTTTTCTTTTAATAGCTGTAAGTGCATTGAGTGAAATCAATTTATATTAACTGTATGTGTCAACTATCTCTGAAAAATGACTGTTAATAAGGAGTTGTATTGAAAAGTAAAACAACTGAAATTCAACTCATATTTTCACGGTGATCAATTTTTGTTCAGCTTCCTGTGTTCTCTGTGGTCTGAAAGATGCCACATCTGCAAGGTGTAACTCCATTTTCTCATCTGAAAAAYGAAGACACTAATCTTTCTGATCTCCCAGGTGATGTCTGATGCTAACCTCATTGGTTTCTACGAAAGCCATAGGTAATTTGGAGATGAAAGCAACAAAAGGGTCTATAAATAAGATAAAATAAAATTCGTGAAGGAAGCACTGATTTTAGCCAGGACTGATAATATTTCTTGTCAATACTGACATATTAGTTTCATTTTCCATTATTTCTAGCTATTTTAGTTAAGCTAAAAAAGTATAGCCTCTCAAACAGATTTTGAGAGGTCTTATTTATTGGACTATAACCCAGTTCCAGTAGCTCTGTAACTCCAGGGTAAGTTACAAAGTGTWATATTGTATAAATACAAGAGGTGGATTTTTCTGTTTCAGCCTTCTAGAATATGGACTCAAGAACACAAACATCAAAACTAGCAGRTGATGTGAGCCAGAGATGCCCCCTTGTAGAGAAACACTCTCCTCCCATTGGTTCTCTGTACCATGTCTGTGCTCTATAACACTACAGCTTTGTTTACATACTTTTAAAGAAACAAAAACTGCATGGACAGTATATTGCCTGAGATAATTAAGGTTGTTGTAATTTTCAGACTTTTCTTGCATTGAAAGTTAACAAGTCAATAAGTTTTTGGAAGACTAAAGGGCTGGAGATGAGGTCAAGCCCAATGTTAACATAGTGTTTCTTTGTTCTTCTGGTCTCATTACTTGTTAATAATTACTTATGGAATGGATCAAAGTACCTGAAAAGAATTGCATTCTCACTGCCAAATACTACGGCAGTGACAGCCAAGAAAAAAAAATTGGACAGTATGGAAATGGAGAATGTTGGTCTAACAATTTCTCTTTCATATTACAAGTTTGATCCTTGATACATTAGTGTATCTGTGCCACAGGGACTATATTTTTATCCATGTCTGTAATCCTTTCTAGCATTTCCACAAGGAATCTGTAGTAAAATGGTCAATCAAAAAAGATCCAGAGAAAAACCCTGACTTAAAGTGCAAGGCAGCCTTAATGTACTTTCAACAAGTGCTAATTCTCAGACCAAATGGCAACCACAAATCTGCTGGAACTGGCAGCAGGTTCACCAGGAAGCCAGTTTGGCACAGTTAAAAACATGTTAGCCACAGTCTCATTGCTAGGTCCTGAGGAAACCAGAGGAGTTACAACTTCTTGAGTTGAGTGGCATTAATGTATCTTCACATATAAATAGTCTTAAAATCTTTTTCACTAAAGCCAGCAAAATCTACTGCATTACAAAACCAGTTGAGAGCATTTGATCCCAAAGGAATTGCACAGGATTCTCGCCAGAATGAATATGTGCAAGAAACGTACAGTCTTGATGCATTTGTTCTACTTTTTAATTTTATTATATATTCCTGAAATTAAAGACCTGGTGATTAAATAGACATAAAGTCTATTTAAGCCTAAAGTGGATGCATAAATGCGTATATATGTATGTATGTATACATATATATATGTATGTACACAAGCACATGCATACCTATATACATATACATAATTTATATTTATGCTTAACTACATATGTGGCTTCTTTCTGTTATCCAGATACTAATCCTGTATGCAACAAGACTCCCAGAAAGACACTACAAAAATAATTCCCTAAGAAAAAATATCTAGGAGGTATATCCAGGACTAATTTCTTTCCTTTTTTCCCTGAGAGTAGGATTTTTATAATTTTGTAAATCATGTAGAGAGTTTTCTCTTATTTACCTATGTGGTAATGTTTATTCAAGGATTAAAAGTATGCACTTTTATTCATATTTATGCAACTTCATTGAAGGTGACAGTTTACTTAAATGTTAAGGACAATTGAAAGCTTTTTATGATCACAATCCCTTTTAAAATAGAATGCGCTTATAATTACAACTTTTATATCCAAAYACAGTCAACTGGCAATTCAGAAGCTATTAGTAATAAAAGCTGATTATCATATGGTTTGCATCATGTCTCTGTGTGTTTTAAATCTCCTACTTCCTTCAGTAAGATCAGTCTTCGGGGCTAATCTCTCCCACGTGAGTAATGCTATAAAATTGCCTTCAGTACAGAGCAGAAGAGAAATTGTTTAAGTAAAGGTAGAGACTGTATAAATCATAAACCACTCTCTCAGATAAAGGCCATTAGGTAGGTCTGTGTACAAATTTGACACTTTGTTTCCTTGCCTGTGACAGCCGTTTAGAAAGGCTTAAATATACAAGATCTGACTAAAGCTTTCAAAAATTCATCACGGAATATTTGTTAACCTTGTTCTCCGTGATAGCTGCAGAACAAAGATAATACTCTTCAAATGGAGATAAATTACAGTCTTTCAAAAGATTATCACCAGTCTTAATCGAGTTTGCTCCTACAGCTGAACGGTCAGTGACCTTGTTACTCGCACAATAAACATACCTGCTGCTTCACATTCGGAGGGAACAGGTTTAGTCCAACCAGGCGGCTGAGAACAGCTCCAGGTTTGTTGTGGTTCTAACTTCTGAAGATAAATTAGGAAATTCAGCTGGTTGAAGGACAATCTTTCAATTACTTGAATGCCATAAGCCATGAGACTTGGTTAAATTTCTAATGGAGCTTGTGTATRCAGATCAACTGCTCTACAGACATGCTGAACGCTCAGCAGATGTAAATCAGCATGGCACTGGAGATTTCCAGGGTGCAACACCACACCTATTACTCCCACTTCAGCTGAGAGGCTGCCTAAGCAGCTGGCTGCCCTTTCCTTCAGCAACAAAGGAGTTCTGAACAGGTAGTGAGGGATTCTTAACATATAGCTATGTGCCTTTTCAACAACCTCTTTCTGGTTATGTTTTATTTCAGCTAAGAGTACTCATACACCTCCTTATTTGACATAAACATTTCAGCACCCATTTTTCATACTATAACACATTGRCTTGACAGGAACTGCACTGCAGGGAGTTGGCACTCGAGCCAGTTATGCCCTGGCTTTCTTTCTTTGCAGAGACATTGGGGTGGAGATTAGATTTTCATTATCTCCTMTTGGCATTAAATCCTGCTCTGTATGACTTTGGGACTGTCCATACCAGCCTATATTCAGCAGACTCAAATTAAACATCACAGGTTTAATATGCAGTTTTTTGCAGAGAGAGCACTTTTCTTTTTCTTTTTCCCCCTATTAGCAACACGACTTTTACTGGAATCAGCACCTCTTGATGTTGCACAATGGCACAGCATGGTAAAGGATGAAGCTGGGGTGAAGGAATAGCGCTGTCTTCTCTGAAGCAGCCTGTGCACTAGTGGGCAGAGCTGCCTGAGCACAGTTCAGTCACTCCTGACATGAAAGTTAAGCCAAGGCCCTGTAAGATAAAGCGTTTGGCATTACAGCCACTACATACATTGGAGCTATGAGACTCTCTGCTTTCTTCCCTTCTTTTTAGTTTAATAGCTATTGGGTTTACTCAGTATTTTTTTCATACTTTTAGTGGGGGGAAAAAAGGCCAGTTGTGAATGCTGCTGAGTGCTTCAATGTCTCACTGACAGCGGAGGTCACCCAGCACCCCATAAAATCAGGCCATTTGCAAAGACATCCTTAAGAATTGAAGAAAAACTCCAAAATCCCACAGCAAACAAAAAAAAAAAAAACCCAAAACCAACCAACCAACCAAACAAAAAAACAAAAAAAAACAGCCAAGGAAATAATAATATTTTGCTCTCACCCTAGAATTTAAAAACTATTTCAAGGACAATAAAAATTTACTATTATCACATAGCCTGATGATGAACCTTCATAAAAAACTGAAATCATGTTTTTGCTGTTTAACATTAGTCTGCCCTCTTTCAAATCTAATTTACTGTCATCCTTCACATGATTTCTTTTGCTTCTGTGATTATTAAACTGTCCCTACAACTTTTCCTTATACACTTCTACAGCAGGCTTTGGATAAAAAAAATAAAAAAAATGTGAGGCTTTTCACTCATTTACTCACTCTGCTGCTGCATGAGTTGATTATCCCAGGAAATGGTTAATGGTACTAAGTGTTTTTATACACTACAGCAAACCCCAGGATTTGACTGCTGCTTTTGTAAGTGAGCTCATGTGATTTTATTTTTTTAGGGGAGAGGAAAGAGTCAGTTTTAATCATATGGCTATGAACTGMGCTTCATTTTCTAAGAAAACAGCACATGAGCCTTCCTTCACAAAAACAACAGTAAAACCTTAGATCCACAGGGTGGTTTTTTTGTGGGTTTGACACAAAATTATTTTGCATAACCCCAAAATTATGCTTACAAGGCACAAATAAGATGAAGCTAAGCAGATTCCAGTATTTATCTTTTTTTAGCTATGCCCTTGGGTCAGCTAGGTTCTGCTTTATGAAGAGATAGTTGTGAATAATCTCTGCACCCTCCTTCCCTTGCTTCCTCTGTAAAACAGCCGAGGGCCCTTGGCAGGGTTCCTGTACTTACAGAGGTCACCATCACTTGACTTGCTTTCGTTTGTAATTACCAGCAAACCCCACTAAGCCCCCTATATGTGAGGATTGGACTGTATTGCATGGCACCTATGCAGGCACAATAACTTCATCCCATCAAGGCACACGGAGCCATGGCATCAGTCACAGGCCCCTTGCTCAGCTGCTTTCTCGAGTTCATTGCCCCATTCCCCAGGGTAAAAATCACTCACCTGTAACACTCTGGCTCAGGAACCGCAGTGGAGTCAAGCAGTCCATCCACAGTTAGCCTTTGCTGACTCTTTCAGGCCAGTGACAAATCTCTGATGTGCTAGTTGAGGACCACAAAGCTGTCTTAACACAGGGCTTCTGAGGATATCTGTTATAGATTTCAGCTAGCAGATTTAGCCTGGTGAGGCATGTTAACAGTCACATAAGTGTACAAACAGGAACTTGCAGACCCTAGCTAGGCTTACAAATACAAATTCTGAGGGTATCTGGAGGCACAATACATACTTTAGATATGCATCCAAATTGGCTGATCACTCTGTTAAATTTACTCACAAAGGTCTTGTGAACTTTGGTCACTTAATTTTAGTGTTTGCTGAGCATTTTCAATTTTCAACTGAAACCTTCATTTTGAAGAGAGACCTCACATTAGCAAGGAGCTGCTAAAGAAGAAGGCTTTGTTTTCTTTCAGAGATAACTGAGGACTTCATCAGAGTACATCCAGGCACTGTATGGCACACTATTCAATACTAGTGGATAAAATAGCAGAGGGAATCGAAAGAAATTCTGAAATATTGTGTAGTGGTGAGGCTTTTATTATGCTGCACATCTATTGCTTCTGCAGATTTGTTTCATCTGAGTTTCTGCAGATTTCCAGCCAGTATCTTCTCTTAATCAGTAACCATAATAGTGCTATTTGTTTGCACTCTCATATAAGAAATTTAAATGGAAACTAGAGTTGTCTTTGATCTCCTTTAGTTTTTTCCTATAATTTATTATTACATTGTTAGTCTGTATGAAAGGCCTGCTACCTTGCTACAGCAAAGTATTTTGGGACAGGTCGCATGAGGACGCATGAAGGGGAGGACTCAGTGCTTTTATGTTGCCTGTAACCCTGATGAAGTGTGTGATGGCCCAGCCTTCAAGATCCTGCCACTTTTTGGACAAAAACTTCCATCATAAAATACAGGCTGAGCACTATGATTGCTCTAAAGAGTCAGAAATGCATTGCACATGTAAGCGTGTATATTCTCTAAAAAAAAGACTGAGCATGTAAATTTGATATTTGCCAGTGGGGAGTTATGTAATCATCAGGAGACAACTGCATGCAGCAAGACTGATCCACTCTCAGCTATGGCAACTCACAACAGGTTAGACGAGCTACCACACACAAGGTTTTCTGCACGATTGTATATTTGACCTTTCAAATTCTAGCCCAAAATGTCAGTGATAAATATTTTTGTTTGTTATACAACTCTAGTGGTGTAATTGTTTTTACTACTATTCTTTGGTTTTATTATTATATGTGGTTAACCCCAGGATTGCAGAGGAACCTTTGCTTGTTGTGTTACACATGTTAATTTTGCTTATTGTGCACATTTTTTCCTTTGCATTACTTAAAAATAAGGCACAGTGGATCTGTGGCAAGTSGCCACAGTTAGGAAAAAGTCTGTGGCTCAACAGAGTTGTTTGTTCAAAGGATAGACAGCACAAAAAACTCTGGTTTGCAGAGTTTTTTCTTTGACAAGAAAGCATTCCTTTGCAGAAGTAAAGGAATGGACAGTAATCTGTCTCATGGACAGTGCTTGTTTGCATGCTTGTTTGTTTGTTGGTTCTGCTTCCTTCTCTGCTGCTGCCTTCATCTGTTCATCTCTTTCCTCACTGTGTGTCCTCTACTACCTGTGTAGGAAACATTGCCCTTCCTTGTTAGGAGAATGCGAGAAAACCTCGCATTCTCCTAACAAGGAAGGGCAATGAAAAGAAACTGATCTTTTCATACCAGGACATCTGGACTATGTTAGCTTTTGTGTAGCATTCAAGTGGCTAACTTGAAAATGACCTGGAACTTGAGAGAAGTTCTGTAAAATGTTATAGATCACCCCTAGAATCTAGGTAATATTTATTACACTTGTCTACGGTCACAAGCTATTTTAGGCCTTTGCTAGTCCTTCCAAAAGTCCACAAAACAAAATAAATTCTCTAAATACATTTGTGGCAAAATTGTTCACAGGTTTCTTCATGCAGAGTACCAAAAAAATAAAATGACCTTATGATGATCCTTGAGGACAGGGCCTCACATGCAATTAACATATTTGGGCAGACACAATTTTACATGAAGACACACCATCAAAATTCCCTGAATCCTTGCCAATGATAAATCATTTACCTAACTAGCCAATAAAATTGTAATCTTCAATTGGAAACCTCAATTTAAATCTAAAACACAAGAGTTCCTGCATAATTTTCAGCATGGACTATGCATAGATTGCATTTGGGATTCAGCAAATGCATAGATTGCATTTGGGATAGCCTTTGGTCATATTATATAAAACCTCCATATACTCAATACAGTGATTTACCCTGTATGTTTTTCCTGCTAGAATATTAACAGTAGGACTTCCTTTTTTATAACATGGTTCTAATACCAAAGAGAACTTGTCTCCTGCTTCCGTGCTACTGCAGCATCATATTAACACACTTCCTAGGCAAAATATACATTTTCATAACTATGACAACCACTCTAAGATCAACAGGTCAAGCATTTTATCAGCAAAATGACCATGGAATATCAGTAGAATCTAATTCCCCAAGGCGGCAGGGTTTAAGGGCAGTATTCTTTATATATCGTGCTGTTCTTCTACCAAAAGTCCCTAAACAGGAGTGGTGGACTCCAGTGTGTAAGTCAGCCTGTTTAAGTACCTGCTTTGTCAGGCAGAACCTAATTTCCTCTGTTTGGTAAGGAATGTAGAGAAAACAGCCTTCCAAAACAAAGTGCTTTAATCCAGGTTTTTTTTTTTTTTTTCCCCAAAATTTTATCATGACACCTCTTTCCCAGACTACTTAGGGCCAGGTTTTCCTAACAGCTCTAGCCACAGCAGACCACTTTAAATTGCCTGGGGTGCTAGAGAAGGATTCTGGCATGAGCTGCATGGTRTGCCTTTGTGGGGCTGGGGGGCAGCTGGGCACGTCCCAAAAGGGTGCAGTACAGCCAGCACACAGAGTACTGCAGTTACCATCCTAGCCAGACAATTGGTACAGCATCCTTGTTCTGAATCTCCCTRAACACACACAGAAACACTCTCCTGTGGAAGGCTATCTGAAATATTTCCTTTGAGGATCATTTCTCTTTCCATTAAATAGGAAGTGTAAAACTTTCACAGAAACTAATCTCATCATGTGTCTCTCCAACCAGAGGGAAATAAAACCATCACCTCCCTATTATTTTTCATCACCCAAATCACCAAACGATAGGGTATTTATGATCTGGGGCACCCATAAGCCTTTTTGCTGCAGCCATTTTATTTAAAAGAAAGTAATATGAGATTACCAGGACCACAAAGTGAGAACAGATTGTCTAGAATTTTTTCTGATTCTTTCTTCAGGTGCTGTGCATATAGGCACACGCCAAAGATAGACACAACAAATCTTATTAAACAGACAATTTTGTTATACTAGTCCACAAAGGCAGAATTAGAAGACAGTGGGACTACACAAGTGCAGGAAATACTAACGTTAAAAAAGAGAAATATAAACAGGCAAAGCTAATTGCAAACTGATGACAGTACCAGGGAGCATCAGAGGACATTTAGTCAGAAAGAAAGGACAAAGAAAAAGTAGAAAACTGAAAAGAATACAGACAGGCAAAGCTATAAAGGCCAAAAGCTGTAAACAGTAAGAAAGGCATTAAAGAGAATGGGAAAGCAATTAAAACATTTAAGAAAAACTATCAGGCCATTAGTGATTTCACTGTTAAAAGGAGAATTGGCTTTGTCTGATAAAATGAGTCTTACATCCACTTATTAAACAGAAGAGCAAATGTGGATCGTAATGAAAATTACACCACCTACTCTGTGGATAATGATTCAATTTTTTCAGAAGTTACAAGAAAATTGTTGAAGGAATCTGAAGAAATGCCTTTTCACTCAGTGATTGTTAAAATTCACCTGAAGAAATTATTCTGAAGTTTCTTTTCTTGTCTTTCTATTTCTTATACACTGAAAGGGGAGGAAAATTACCATTCAGGATCCTTAGACTGAATAGCATCCATTGTGGACAAGCCTGTCTGTGATGCCATTGAATCCAGGAAGTGAGAAAATGATGACCCAAGCTTGAATTTGTAAATGAGCAAACCAAGCTTCACTGCACATTGTTGGGTGTATTTTCARTATGGAGAAAATCAACATAATAAAGTCTACTACAGTATTTTTAATCTTGAGAAATGCTTTAAAGAACCACTGAGACTTTCTTCAGATGAYGTCTCCAGCATAGATTTGTCTTCCAAAAAGAAAAATCCCCCAAATTGTTTTAACAAGTTTAATTATTAAATATTTACATTTATATCAATATAAGTAAGCTAATAATGAAAATACTTAACTAATAAATAATAATGTATTAGTATTTCTATCAATTTTATCTTTGTGTTATTCATTCACTGGCTTAGGGATTAGATGAATGTCCACTGAGTCTGAGAAAACTTCCCTCTCACATTCTGGAAAGCTCAGGATTCAATGCCCAGCAGGATACTCTTGCCTGACATCCAAGTCACACTTTTCAGGAGCCCTGCTGAGGAGCACCTCTGGCCTTTGCACATAAAAAGTGAATTATATTATTTCTGGATTTTATAAAGTCTTCAGAGGGATTTCATTTAGGACTGAAGAATGCTGACTGAGAGAAACCAGGACAAAGAAGAAGCTGCAGAAGTTTTGGCAACCGTATAAGGAGTCACTGAAAAGACTTTAGCATCCTTGTTCGCCCCCTCTGAAGCATTTGCATGCCTACATTTACCGGGAAAAAATAATAGTGTCTGTTCTCGTGCATATATGGTGCCCATCTGGACACTACTGTTTCACAGCTTTTTCATTTTCCCCAAGATTTTGCTGATTCACTGTTTTTAATTCTAATGAATTAAAATCTTTTGTCCTGACAGATACTTGAGGTAAATGCACTTCATGGTGTAAGAACAGGGCTGTCACTTATTTCTCTGGACTTTCTGGTATCCATAACAACTCCTGCAGAATTCCTAACAATCTTTTATTCTACAATTTCAGGAAAACAACAGTATATGGAAATTTATTTTTGAAAGGTAGTAACTGTCTATTAAGCTGGGCAACACCACCAGAGAAAATTAATCACAACTTTCCTTGATATACCACTTGTGAATTAATTTATTTAAAATATATATTACTTTTCATCAAACAGCCTTTAATTAATAGAATTCTTACAAAGTGTGCTGGGACACAATCTGCAGATTTTCCCTATATACATTTTCATCATGGAACTTTAAGTCAGCAGTTCTCTTCATCCCAAAGGTAACCACTACTTTTTACATGCTTTTTTACATGCTTTTTTACAATTAATCTGAAGAGAATGTTTTCATCTAAATATGGGAGATAGCCTCTAAACATTAATGCCCAGATTTTTTTTTTTTTTTTGGACGGGGGTGGGGGGTGGCTTTGGGTTTTTTTATTTGCTTTTTTGTTATTATTGTAATTTCCTGCTTGTATGAAAGTAGAAGCAAGCAGCCAAGGACAGATTGTCTCAGCTTGTTTCACCATCAAAAATGTGATGTAATTCCAAACTGTAGTACATGCAGGTTACCCTGCCTTTTAATTTCAGTGAGGCAAACATGAGAAGACATGAAGTTGTGACTTGAAGCACTGAAATAAATGTTGYGACAGCAGAAGCTGGGCCATTTTCTGATTTAGTCTGTACAATAAAGGTGGCACTTTGCCTGCTGACAAACTGCAGGTGAAATGGCAGAGAAGGATTAGTGTGAGCATATGCTGTTTATTTTAGTGCTTCCAGATGTGTGTTCCTAAAAGCTGCATCTTCTTCCACATGATCAGAGGTCAGGAATTCCTTCCAATAACTGCAGTGGGAACCAGCACTGACAACTGGCACTGTTAGACAAGTCTTGATGGAATTTATGGAGATTGAGATACTGTTGGAAAGATTTAGGGATTGTCCACACTGAGATGTTTTGGAGTTATCCTCATGGAGAATTTCACATCCTAGTTTTCTATGGGTTGTCACAGTCAGGTAGCAATCAGTCTGACTGTAAATAAGTTCAGTTTCAAGAGCAGTTTCTAACAATAAAAGACTTTGCAAAGGTTTAGCCTACTAGTTCCTTCCACATCCCATACTGTACATTCATTACTCTTTGGGGCAAGCTACAAAGTCTTTCTTATCTTTGTAGGTATTTAGAAAGTCTGCAAGTCTGTAAGAGAATGAGCTGAAGATTACAGGAGACTTTGCTGAATTTTTATGATGTGCTATTGCCAGACCTCCTTCAAGAGTCTGTGAGAATCTGTTAACAGGAAAATTCATAATAGGCAATTTAATGAATAAGGGGTTTTACTGGGAAGGGCTACATTTTCTGATTCAATACTAAACTTTAGAGGATACAAAGAAGTCTGGAGAGTTACCAGGAAATAAAGTAAAATGGAATTAAATACATAATTCCAATCAGTAAGAGATGAAGGTACAAAACAAGGTCAAGTCTGGATTGAAATGTTTAACATTGTTTAAAGAACTCCATCACTAACTCTTCCCTTGATGGGCTTATTCCTACAGCAAATATTTTTTTTTAAATATTTCCTTCCATGTGGCATTGCCGTATATTTTATATTGCTTAGTTTTCCATAAACAGAGCACATACACGTATTTTACAGACTATTGATATTTTCCCTGTTCTGAACAATGTTGATGAGTTTTTTTCCTGACTTTTATAGGAAAGTTTTTGGGGTGGTTTTCTTGGTTTTGCTGGTTTTTGGGGTTTTTTTTTAAAGACTGAACTATATCATGTGCTGTTGCAGAGGCTGGTACTTTTCTAAGCTATTCCTAATAGTGAATAAGTAGAGTCTAATAGAGTCTACTTCTTCCAAACAAGTTTGGAAGAAGTAAGGTGCTTCTGTCAGTCAGCTACCCCAAATGCTCATTTCAGAAAATGAGTTCTACCTGCAGCTCTGCTACAGCCACTGAGGTCAACTGGGACAGTTTCTGAAGCTAGTTCACATCAAGGCCTTGCTTGTCATGTCTTCATGCACTGAGGTACCAGTTTGCATGCCTACACTTTTACCATGAGACATAAAGCAGGATGCACTTTTCTGAAAACTACGTCTCATAGGGTATGCAGTTAAGCAAGGTGAATCATAGCCATGAATGTATCTCAGAGCAGTTCTAATGCTGTTGTCAGGTACACTTAGCCAATTAAGCATTGGACTTTGTTTGCTATAATGTCAGCTTCCCTTAAATAGAGAAGAGCTGAGTGAAGAGATCACAGAAGCATGTCAGTAGGTTAAAACTGTACTGTGAGGTCCATATGCCACTCCTGCTGCTGCAGAGGTCTCTGCCCTCTTAGCTGCTGGCTGATCCTCTCCAGACTGGTGTCACCTTGCAGCCAGAGCCGACAGAAGTGCTTATGTGCTTGTGCCATGAGCTGGGATCAGGAAACTGATACAGCTCAGAGACAGCCCATGTCTGTCTCCATGCATTTCAGATGGATCAGTTCCCTTATCTGCTTTTAGTCTCTGCTTCACAAGTGCTGCTTCTGTCAGGCTGCTGGTCAGCACAGTGGAGGGAAGGGGCAATGAGAGGTGTGCGTGGGAATGGCTGTGATTTTGGCAGCTGTACCAATTTACAGGTGCCTAATCCTACAGCCTGAGATTGTCAATATATGATGAGGCTTCATGACACAAAGGTTCCATGGATTCTTTTGTCTTATAAATTAGTAATGACTGAAAAATTCTGTATACTACTGGTACAGAACTTATAAATAAACTAGGAATGGAAACACCCAGGCAATGCAGACTTAGCAATAATTTACCAGAGCTGCATTTTTCTCCTTTCTGTCTCTGTTCACAGCATTAAGTCATTCATTTAAGCCCCCTCTTTATTAAAGTAATCTCTTCTTAGTTATACAGGAAGGCCTTTTCTTATTACCTGTTTTAATGAAAGAAACAATACAGAGTAAGATCATTTATGGATGCAGGATCTTCTTTCTCAAGATTATCCCATGTAATGAAGAGGTGAGCAAACAATATATCTGTTCAACAGAGAAGATTTTCATCATGTATATTTCTGCTAATTCAGAGAAGTCATCATGGTAGTGAAACATCTTCAGAAAGGGAAAACTGATGCATCTTGTAACATTCTGATAGGATGTGTGCAATTAGTAAAACAGTAATGAAAAAGTTAACATTTACATTCCTGTACCTTTCTCCACACAAAGTACCTAGCTGATTATAATTGGAGGATTATTACCAATGGAACAATTTTACAAATGCCTTATTTCCCATGACATGTCCAGGAAAGACCACTAAAGTTCATTTGTACTTAAGAGAAGGGAAAGGAACAGAATTTTCCATTACAATACCATCCTAAACCTTCCTTTTTAAGGCCATGTCTTTCACAGTGATACACCATGATGATACACATTACAGAATTCCTACTTCATAATTCATTCTAGCAAATGGTAGCCACTAGAAAACAAACAAACCCAACCAGACAAACAGAGAACAACACCACCACCCACAACTGCAAAAGCTCATGTGAACCGTTTGAATAGCATTTGTTTCTAGCAGACATCACTGCAATGAAAGAAAAATGGTGCCAATTCATACAACTGATTTTAACCACTGTTCCCAATGGGTCAAATGTTGACATGGCCAGGGAGATGTTGGAGCTGGTAGAGCTAGAGCAGTGCAGTCCACTGGGGTGTGAACAGCTTCCACCATCTAAACAAATCCCTACTTCATGTTGATTCAGCTGTTCTTGAATCCTCGGTTTGTTTTGCCTTGGTGAGGTCTAAATTTTAGGACCTTGCCTAGAGCAATGCTCTATTTACATGTGATTTTTAAGTGTTGGCTACTAATTGTATTATACTTGAAGAGACCTGAACTCAAAGCGTCTTGAACAAAATTTTATGTCTGTTTTCCTCTTGCCATGCAACAATGACACCACCACCAAAAAAAAAAAAAAAGTCCTGTTGCTTGTCATGGTTGATAAAATAAGTTTTTCAATCCGTTAGTGATACAGTGCTTTCAACAGAGGAGTGAATAATACCAGGTGTTTCGTGGGATAGAGACATTGTACTCACATTTCGTTTCATAGGAAACCATGGAATAAAGCCATGTTTGCACTCTATAGCTGGAAACAAAGAAGTGTATACTCTTGAAGTGGCTGTCTTCAGTGTGAAATGTGGAATGAGAGAGGCTTTGTTTACTGTGAGGAATGTCACTACCAAGTTTCTTAATCCTTTGTCAACACCGAGCTAATTCAGCCTTCATAAAGACAGGGTAGGGCAATGAGTAAATGGATCTGTTACATTCTTCTACTATCGCACTACATTAACATTAGAGTTTACAGGTTGCTCTGCTGAAAGGGCTGTGTAAGATTTATGTTTCACAGGGGTTTTTTTTTGCTAAATCTTTGGCAGACTACGCTTTTGAAATACAAGCAAGCAACAGAAAACGTCTGTGAAACAAACATGATGATTTTGCAATGATCTCAGCTGTGCAGTAATAGCAATTAAAAGCCAAAATACCTCAATGGTCACTACAATTAATGCCATTAAAGCAATTAGGCCCAGCAGCTGTAGGGTCAAATAAAGACAGCTCTGTAAATGACAATATGGCAAATGAAAATTACTGATATTGTCATCTAAATTATATTCCCTAAATTATCATCTTAACATTAAATAAATAAAGCTAGGATAATTCAAAGCCAGATTACAGATGGAAACTAGAATAACTACTTGTTCCAGAGTTGGCTAGTGTTAAAATTGAAATGTAATTAATAGCCTTTACTCGCTGTGTCTGGTTATACATGGCGTTTCTCATTTACATTCCTTTGCAAGATGCTGACAGCACTAAACATCTGAGAAGAAAGATCTCATCCACCAGAGGAAAATGGTTCTTCATGTTATAGTGCTTATAATGGACGTGGTTGCTGCACTATTCTAATAATGACCAGGAAAAGGAATGTGGGAGAGGGAGGCTCTGTGCTGTTTTCTTTTCAGTTTTGTGTTCCAAGCCTTTCCTGGAGTCAACGTGAAATGTAATTGCTCTTTTGACCTCTATCTTCTCTCTCCCCAGGTCTGAGGAAGAGCTACACTGGTTGATTATTGCAGGAATGAAAGGCACTCTGACCTTGCCGACCGAACGCCTTGCTGCTTTCAATGTTGCCCATTATGCTGAAGGCAGGCAACTCCTGGAGAGCGGCTGAAATCTACAGGAGCGCTGCTCGCCGGGCAGGCTGCCAGCAAGGGCTCCACCACACACGGGAAGCCAGCTGGGGGAGGGAGAGGGGGGAGACTATATCAAAACATTGTTAGCACAGGGTATAAAGAGCTCTCAGATGCTGATCACAGATTGCTTCTTCATTAATAAGACTTTACATCATCCACCTGAAATGAAAAGGAGCAGAGATGTAAGGGAGAAAGAAGAGCACAGTGATAATGTTTTTGCAGTGGAATGTGACAGTCATTAAATTAAAAAAAAATTAAAAGCCAACAAACAAAACAAAACAAAAAAACCCCTAAGCCCAAACCCACAATTTTCACGAGGATAGACAGATTGTTGCTGTAGAAGGATCCATTGAACATACTCCTCCAAGGAAAATGGGTCAAATATTCTGTTGCTATTACTCTGCTAAATTGGATAACATTCACCATAAAATCCTCCATAGAATATTTCTGGAGCTGAAAAAGGCTGGAAAACATACCAAATGTTCCGTTTGACAGATTCTCTCTCTTTTCATGCGTGCATGTTTTTATATTTACATTTCTTTCAGAAAACCAAAACCTCAGAATTCAAAGAAGTAATAAGATATTATTTGAAATTATTTCCTATTACTCTAACTGTAACTTTCATTGCCCTAAACCAGCCACAATGACTGGCTGAATAAGGTTTGTAATTTGACCCGTAGATAACATGGAGACTCAGGTGGAGCTCTTGAAGGGCACTGATAGTTTGAAGACAGCCCATTTTAAATGAAGCTGTCCAAAAAGATGTTCAAATAACATGGGCATTTCATTTAGACGCTGAGTTTATCCCAGCATGGTCACTAGTATTTCAATGTCATGGTGACTTAAAGACTGCCTACTGACTCGTACAAAATGAATTACTGCTCTTTTGTTTCTTGGTTTTTGCTTTCTTTTTTCTCTCAGTCATTTATCCCTATCACAGAAAAACTCAACTAAAATACAGGCAAGAAACACACATGTTGTTTCCCCAAGCTGATGCAAGGACTGGGTGATTGCTAGAGCACTCCCACAGAAGCTAATGCTGCTTGCCTTAGTGTGGGAGGGCTGTTGCCTTAGGATGACAAACACAACATACATCATGCCACACATTCCCCTGCCCTTCCAGGCCCCCTGTGTACTGCATTTGGAGCATTTGGACCAGCAAGGGAGAATCTATCAAAAGCCTTCACATATGGTAAAAATAGTTAATGAACTTTATTTTTAGGAGTGCTGCCCATCAATATGGCACTGAGGTGATCTGAGTTTATCTGTTTATCACCAATACATTCCATGCAGTTATATCTCTAATGGAGCTCCATATCATTAAATTTCTGATTCCTTACAGGAATTTGTGACTATGACCAACACTCTCATTCAACTTCTCTGTGATAAATAAAACTGATGACACACCCCAAAACTTTCACAATGAGGCTTGTTCTCCAGGCCTTCCGTTTCTGTTCTAATTCTTTCTGCATTTTCTCTATAATATCAACAGCTTACTTGAACACAGTGCTCCTATACAAAAATATCCTTCTAAAAATATCTTGAACCTTATTTGATAATCACCCAGCCTTGTTATTCAGTTCCCCATAGGCCTCCACTCATTTTCAGAAGTCCTCTACCCTGAAATACTGGCTTCTATTATTTGTTCTGAGCTGAATTGCTATATGGTATGTCTGGTTCTTTTCTCCTTCCTTTTGTTGGTAAAAGAAAAGCCATAGTGTTGTGTCAAAATGAAATAAGCCCTGCTTTAAAATACTATGTGTAAAGAACCTGAGTGAGCAAATACAGGGGATCCTTTCATGCAGTCACCATAACTTCAATAGTTTTCCCATTGAATAAATACAGATTATATTCTGTATTTATATTGTTATTTTAACACTTCATCTTATGGAAAAAAGGGCATTAATATTGAATATTATTTTTGCTATTATTTTAATTAATGCCCTGTATATTTCAAGAAGTAATTGCCAGGATTAGTGAGGGAAATGGGAGCATATTGTATAGGCAGAATTGACATAGTAACAACAATGAAGCCAGGTGAGCAGGAGTCTAACACACAAATGAGAGTAAATATATTTTCTTCAACACACTAAGGAGCTAAGTGACTTTTTTCCCCATTCTTTACAGAGTTCAAATCCCTGGCAAACAGCTTGCTGCAGCTCAAGTTATTTTGTTTGGAGAAATCTAAAAAGGTTAAGCCAACTAACACTATGAAACAAATGGATCAGAGGTATTTGAGTTCTGGAAAGTCAAAGTATTAAATAAATTGCAAGTTAATACTGTGCCAGTTCTTAGTCTTCATTGCTTTAATTTGAAGGATGAAGTAAAATTCAACTATATTAGATAACACATAACAAAATAAAGAGGTATGAGTAATGTGACATTTATAAAATAGTAAATAATTGTTTTCACTCAGTCAGTTTACATAGAACCTCAGCAAATCAGCTTATTTTTCCTGAAAGCAGTTCAAAGAACACAAGGTGCYGTTTGTACCCTGTGTTTTCTGCATCTTCCATGCTTGCTACCTCAATGTTTTATTTGTAGATACWAAATAGGAGTTTTAACTGTGAACCTAACAACATATTTAGTGGTTTTTGGCGATCTCAATGGGTGCAGCTCTCCACAATATGAGTATCTGCTTAACACAAATGGCTTATGAACATAAAGACCTGCGTGTACTTTCAATACCAAATATTCCTAAATATTGAGTTTTGCACACATTGGCTTGAGGCACCAATCCTTGTTTTGCCTGCGAATTACGCCAAATAGGTACTCAGTCTAAAAATGCACACATGCTACATCACATGCTCTCCTGCCCACTTGAACTATCACCCTATGAAAAAATAATAGCAAGTGTCATTTTTCTAAAATACGGTGGTATGTTCACCATGAAATCACTGGTAGACTAAAAAAAAAATATTTATAAATTACCTAGTATAGCTCTAAAAACAGCTTAAGCAAGACTTCATCTTGGTCCAAAAATAAAAACTGAATAATAGTACAATTGAAAAGATACAAGTAGTTTTCAAGTGTGTTCATGCATTTTGGTGTATCATCTATTTGGAATTATCTTTAAACTTTTTAGGAGGTTTTTCCTCTTTGTTTTGATTGCCATTTTTCTTATATACATGACACTTTCTATGCTTAAAGCTCAAGAGAAGGGGTGTTAGTGAACTTCATAAAGATGACCAGAGTGAAATCCCTGAAAAATACATTAAAATGTTGGTTCTGGTCYTATCCCTGCAAGATGCTAGAGTTTTACTGTTGTCATTGATCTGATCTGGGGGAGATTGTAAACCCCTGGAAAAATCATGCAACACTGAGTGCCAAGTGTGTCTATGGGTTCAACAACTGTTCGTGATGCAAACATGCAAACTAATTCTTGCTCTTTGCTTTATTTTAAAGGTTGGAATGTGGCATTTCAAAAACATAATGTCAGATAAGTAATAAGTGTGAATGTTAAGGGTTTACTGAATATCAGATTTCATCCAAGGAGATGAGAAAGACATAATTTCTGCAATATTAGCTAGATTATGGCTTTTTTTTTTTTGCAGGAAGAGTGGCTGGCAGCCCTTGTCAGCAGACGGGTAGGAGTACAAGAAGCTTCCTTGTGCTCAGTATCAGCAACTCCTGTTTAATTTGCATTGGAGGGAGTTTTTTCCATAGTGTATTCATTTGCCAGTGAGTTAATATGTCCCTGCATAATCAGATAAGAATGGAATAGAATTACTAATGATAAGAGGAGGTGGAATAAGGGCATGCCAGTAGAGCAGCCTTTCCTTCACCCACTTAATCTGAGTAGATCATAATTTCAACTATCTCAAGTTTAGGTTGGTTTTATTTCTTTTCCCAAGATAGGAAGGTTTGTTGTTTGATGTTTGTTTTTATGTTTTCTTTTCCCCCGTCAAAGGTGAGCTTAGAAAATCAAATGCTGTGGACTGGCTATGACAGCTTCATTCTGTGAAGCTGGAGAATACAGAACTTACGCTTGCAGCTAGAAAAATACAGCATTTACCTCCTAAACCAAACAGGAGAGCAAACTAATTACAGCAGAGTAAAAAAAATATTCTCTGTACAGCATGAAGTGAAAATAAAAAAACCCTAGAAAAATGTTGGTCCCAGTGCAACATAATCTTAATATATGCAAGTCAATAGCCGTACTTGCATTAGAGTAAATGCAAATGTCATAAGCCTTCAGGGTTGTAATGTGCCATTCATGGGGCAGCCTGCACAGTGAAGGAAGGAGGACTTCCAAATAGCTTTGTCAGCTGCTATTGTGCCCCTGGGGCACAGCAGCTACGCTGTGAGCAGCAGTGCGTGAGCTGCCCTGCCAGACTAGTCGGTGCTCAAGAGGTGGTGCCTTGACCTCAGCCGGGAGGTCACGGCTGCACCGCAGGGGTTTGTGTTGCAGCCAAGGACAGTCCTCCAGGCTGCTTAGCAATGCACTTGTGGGCCCTCCTGCAGCCTTTGGAAAGGGGCACGGTGACCAGCAAAAAGCTGCAACGCGAAGCTGCAGCACGCTAAAGCACCCCGCAAAACCCCATGAATTTACCACGAGTAAATTCATCCCTACTGGTGTCTCTTTGCACAACGCAGCAGTACAAACTCTCTGGAGTTTTACGTTGCATTATTACTTCTAAGCTTCTGTAACTCCACATAGATTATCCCTTCTAGCTGAAATACTTTGTTATGTAGATGAAGCTGCTTTTGAATCACAGAGACAGGTGTTAATGGCCAAGATGCAGGAGGCCCAATTTTAAACTCATGTATGATGTAATTTCATTTGGATTAACTCAGCTCCTAATTTGGTTTTGTCTGTGCTAATTCTCAGTGAACTCAGTGAGCTACACCATTCAAACACAATGGATACGTCACATATTCACTAATTCTGCTTTACAAATTTCATTGTGAGTTTAGCATAAAACTGTGAGTATATAAGCCATGATATATTAAAAGTGTTATGAATACTAGTATATAAACAATTTGAAAGAAAAGGAGGGGAGAAGAAGGGGGAAGAAAAGAAAAAGGAAGAAAGAAAAAAAGAAAAAGGGAGAAAAAAGAAAAAGAAAAAGGGAGAAAGAAAACGGAAAAAGAGAAAGGAAAAAAAGAAAGAAAAGGAAAAAAAAGGAAGTGCAGGGGTAAGGGAGGGAATGGAAGAGATTCGAAGTGACGGCAAAACAAGGCAAAGGAAACAGTCTCTAAACATGTATTATGTGCCAAACCTTAAAGCATTCCTGTGGCTTTTGCTTGGGCCCCTTAAAATTCTTTGATATTTCCTATTTGAATATCATCTGCTCAGCAGGACAGATATGCCAACTATAAACTATTCTGCCTAAGTGACATAAACTGCATGACCTTGCACTGGCCTTTGCAAATGATTTGGACCAATGATGTGTTTAATTGGGAATTTAATGAGCGAAATAGATGTTCCTGTGCTTTTCCAATTCACAATTATGCTCTTCTGCTTTTACTTCCAGATAACTCTACTGACTTTGAGGAAGTTACAGTTTGAACACAATTAAAAAAAAAAAAAAAAAAGCAGACCAACAGGCCTTTGCTGCTGAAAACAAGCAGGATTCACACCACCATGGAGCAAGCAAATCCAAATGTATAACAAGGCAAGTAACTATGGTGTCTGCTGAAACAGCCTCCCCAAAAGGAGCACCAGATCACTGAGATATGTTTCAGCCACTGACAGTAAAACTAAATTTTGAGATTGCAAAGCCTGTTGAGCTTTGAATAATGCTTGATCCTGTCACTGAAATCACAAGCATCTCCCTGAACCAATACATCCCAAGAATCACCTTAAAATTTCAACACTATAATCCTTTCTGAAGAAAGTCAACACTTGATGCTACCAAGTTCAGCCCTTCTAGTTATTTTTCTTAAAAACTCTTTTCTTAGTAGCTGAATTGAGAAAAATTTATAGCTATCTCAGCTGAATGGATTTTTTACACTTTGTCCATCACTGGAGTGCTTGAACATTTAGCACTGTCTTGAGAAATAGAACACACTGAGTTATGGGGTTACTCATTCCTATAGAAATAGGCTTCAGAAATCACACTTAGAATTCAAATTATATTAAAAAATTCTACCTTTGATCACCTTCAAATGCACCTTATCATGAACAAACCCCAGAGAAGATGCAATATGCAAGACAAGTGAAGGTCTGAGATCCAACATAGAACACAGAGCAAGAGGGCTCATCTCAGACATTATTTAATGCAGAAGTGCCAAATTAAGGACATCTAGCATTAAAGGTAAATACTTATACAGGATGAACAATCCAAGAAGGATCCTTATTCTAAAGTCTAAAACTTTTATTCTAAAATTATGGACGATGTGTTCAGATCACAGGGACATCAGGAGGAAAAGGTTCTGTTTCAAGTACAATGTGCTGTGAACAGATTTTATTTTTCCACTGTCTTCTACTGGTTCCACTGAATTTCATTTAAAAAAAAAATCATGCTCTGGCTGTGCCCACACTAGTATGACAATGATTAATTGCTAATTCTTCATTCCCTCATGAGTTTATTTATGGTAGACAACTGATAAAGTGACAAGAACTACATGCCTCTGATTTTTAAATATAATTTTGTTCCCTTTGTACTGAAGATTCTTTTCAAACACAATACATCATTTAGTGAATCACTAAACTTATAAGAACCTTGGGTCCACACAAAATTTTCCAAAAATAGGTGCAACTAGCTTTTGTACTTCCACTTTCCCTCAATCCCCTAAGGGACTGGTGTTGCCCTTCAGGTACCCAGACAATGTCTGGGAATGTCTGTGATCTTTAGAATATAAAATTCCAGCTCCAGTATTTGTATGAAAGCCAGTTCTGCATTTTTCCCTAAGCCATAGAAAATGTCAAAAGCCGTTAGGCATAATGACAGAGTTAGAGTCCCTGCTGCATTATTTATACACATTAAGATATGTCACAGCAATTGTCCTACATAAAGAAGCCCAAGTAGCTTGTATTTTTAAAGGTCTTCAAGTGGATATTTACATGACAATGCCTGTGAAGACATTGTAGGTGTGTTCTGCAAGGAAAACCTTTCTGAGTCACTCCTTTCTGCATCTGGCAACAGGTTGTTACAAAGTGTTGTAGGAATGTCTACAAAGTTGTCAGGTAGCAAGAAACAAACAAACAAACAAAAAAATCTGCATTTTAAGGAGGATTTATTCATTCACATAACTAGACTTTTAAGCTGTAAGTGGCTATATGCTTCCATGGGTCCCAAAGCTGCTGCAAGTACTTACTGAATTGGCCCATTACAGTTTTTAGTGCTGGTCAGATCTGTCTAGTTTTAACTGCAAAGTGGAACAATTAATTTTGTTTACACAAACCACTAAGTTTACAGAAACCACAAAGGTCCCAAGTTCAAGCAAGCACAGCTCTGTGTTTAGGATCTATATTATCAAGTCTCTTCCCTGTACTCCATCAACAACATAAAGGCAATGAGACACAGAGTCTTCTAGAAAGTTATGCTGAAGCCTCTGAACCACAAGGATTTTGATTCAGCAAGGAAGATGAACATTCATTCCTGCCTATTCATAAGTCACCAGAAAGTTTCTAAAACAGTGAACTTGCTTGGAAAAAAGCCACAGACTAACAAAGTGGATGCTCTGTGGCAAGAGGGTAATCTCAAATAATTGGGCTGTGGTTTCTATGACTGCACAGTGAGGTGGAAGGATCAGACTTACAGTATGTGGGGAACCCTTTATTGGCTTTGTATCTGATTGTTGCTGCCCAGGCAACTTCAGGGACCTACAGGGCTGCTGAGCAGCTTTGTAGAGGTTGTACAACAGGTCCGGCATTCCTGGGGTTGAGCTTCCTGCACTGTCTTTTGGAGCCTCTGAGAACAGAAACCTGCAACTCCATGCTCTCAGGTGATCATGCACAGGAGCAGTAAGAGTGAGGAGCACTCAGACACCAGATTCATTACACTTTTATTTTTTTTAGAAATTCTTACTGAGTTGTGAAAAACAGACAAAGTGATCACCTTTATGCTTTTGAAATGTATGTGTGGTGATGAAAGACATACATAAATTCTGCCAACAAAGTTAATTTCCTTTTTTATGCTTCGGTGTGTCACAGTGACCTATAAAAACATCCAATGGGTGACAGAGAAAACACTGCAAAGAAGATGAGAGGTGTTAGCAATCAGGTGTTCAAATATTTGTTCTTTTTCCTTTCCTGGTTTTTTGTCAAGCAACTGCAACTCAGAATTAAAGTATTAGATTCAAAGTCTTGTGTATCATTCTCTTTACTGATCCTATTGTATTTCTTCACCAGGGCACAACAAACAGACATCAGTTACTATTTACAGGTTTGGAGATGCATATATTCATTGCATCTTTCCTGAAAGGCTTGAAAATAAAAAAAACAYTTTCATTTAGCTTATTAACATTATGCAAAAGACAACATAACTAGTCTTGATTTGCTGCCACTGCCTTGGAAATATTTAAATATTATCATTACTGAGCTCAAGCTTTCAGTTTTATCTTGGAAATTTATGCTTTTAGGCTCAATTTATGCTTGTCAACAAATAATGATCATAGATGTGAGCTGGTTCATAATCCAGAGGTACTAGGTTACAATGTGTTGCCATGGAAACTGTGTTTTATTGCATTTTCTCTACTTGATTTAAGACATTTGACAATCATAGGAACTCTTTGCCTGTCTTCCTGTATCATAAAATATTCAAAACCACAAACACTCTATAGGATACATTCACACAGTTCTTAAAACTCACCATAATAATAAGAAAAACAAAAAAAAAGAAATTACAACCTTATATTTAATAGGGATCTTTTCTGAATAGTTTATCTCACAGGATGTCAAAGAGTGTTGGAAAATTCAATCAGAGGTTAGTCATCGAATGGACCTGTCTTGCCTGTGGTTCATTTTGTTTATTGCGTCATATATCTTTTATGATCACTGGGACTTTAGCCTGAAACAGCATTTTCTTTAACAAGAGCCATGTTTCCTCTAACGTTGTTTATTGCATCTGAAACATTACTCTTTGAAACCACAGTACATTTTCAATTGAGCAAAGGTCTGTAACAGAATACAGCATGTCTGTGTTTATTCAGGATCGTGAGTAAAAAATATCCCAGTTCATGTAACATTAATCACTTTGCCAGTGTTCAGCTGAGGTCATTGCCACATTCCTAGCAGTATTAAGCCAAGTCAAGATTAATCACGTACATTAAACCCTGCAAGGAAAGCATGTGCAGCGGATCTGAAATTAGACATTTGGTGAAGGACTAAGGGAGCACTGTAACAAAATATGTTAGCAGTGTTGTAGCAAGCTTTCAGAACAATTTGAGATTTTTACCTCCTATGTTCTTGTCAGCTCATCTATATTTAAGGCTTTGTTGCTGCCTCCTTCATTTAGCCCATTTTTAAGAAGTTCTAAATAAAACCACTAAAATCCTTTTTAGATTGTAGGAATGATTTCCCCCCCTTTCTCGCTCATTCATGTATTTAAAAAATGCATTAATGTATTCTTATGTGACTGAAATTTGGCTTCTGAGATTTTTAATAAACAGGTAGTAAAATGCTGAGGTATTTTCAGATAAATAAGTTAAAAATCAAGTAGTATTTCATATCAGTTGTCCTTTCATACTTTCATTTCTCTTTGTATGTGCACATACATTAGTGCCATAAAGCTTCACATTTTGTGCTGATGTTGCTGGAAGTGTAAAAGATGCATTTTACACTATGCCTTTATGTTGTACATGGTAGACAGTTAGAATTCCTTTGTCCATTAAACATTTGTTTGATTTCTTTTATGTCACACAATCATAAAAGGATTATTGAAGGACAAATAATTTCCACTCAAAACCCCAAGGAGAAAACCCTGTTGTGACATGAAGTTTACAGTCAGTTATTTCTGTCTTCAGAATATATTGACATGTCAAAAAGACTAGATTCATGTTTTTTAAAAAAATAGGAAACTAGGCAATTCAGCAACATAAATGGGAACTAAACTGCTGAACTATAAAATTAAAGGAAGCAGATTAACATTATTTTGCCATTCTGCAATGGCTTAGCAATGGCCTTGAATACCAAATGCCTTTTTTTTTCCAAAGATAACAGAAAGTTTCTTCATACAGCAAACATCCAAAATCTGGGCTTGCCATAACTGTAACTATGTACAGTTGTGTCCTTAATACAGCAGTACAGGGTCACAGAAGTGTATAAAACATCATCTCACACGGCCGACTCATCCAAACACACAAAATGCTGCCAGCTGGGGATGGATGGACTGTGCATTGAAGGCAATCCTTCTCTGCTTGGAAAGTTCACTGCCTACCTGAGTTCTGTGATCAGCAGGAGCAATATCCCCACCTCAGGGTCCTTAAGAGAAAGGCTGTATTCTACAGGAAAGGTAAGTGGCATCTCATCTTGTCAAAATCTCTCTGGAAAAGAATGCCTAGCACCAGTTTCTGCAAGGGTTCAGACACGATAGCATTTTTTTAATCTCCTTCTTTATGACTCTTCACTCAGCAAGAGTGGGCTTTTTGTAGTAGTAGACCAGCACAGAAAGCAGTGAGAAAGTTTAATGATTCCCTGCACTTAGAGAACAACATTCTTCTTGTGGATCATCAGAGGTAGAGGTCACAGCTGAAGGCAAAAGATGCCTCTAGTAGCAACGATATTTATGAGACATCTGTATCATGTGTGTTTGCAACAACATTATGCTGAACTGATGTCTGGAAAATACCCTTATTCAGACCTAATTGGCATATATTCTTCATGTTCTTCCATAGAATTAATCTTTTACTAGTGGATGTGTGTGAGGTTCCTCTCTGCTGCAGAGGCTTACAACATTGGATAAAAAGTCTGCTGCCCTCCTTGGGCATACTATGGCTGTGTCTTTTCATGTTTTTATATATGTTATATATGTTTGCTGTAGGATTTGGGAATAAATTCTGTGGCCTTTGATGTTTCAGTAGTGTATAGAATATATACTCTGTGAACCTCCTAAAATATTTATTGCAMGGTTTTCTGCAATGGCAGGGATTTGGATTTCTTGCGCAGTACCGTCTTCAGACTCACACACTAGAGGTTCCATGAGTTTGACTGTTTTGCCACAGACATCAGGCATGACATCTGATCTTGTTCTCCATACTACCTGTCTATCTAGCAGTTTGTCTGCTAGATGTCTGTAATATTTTGGCTTCTGCTTCATATTCTAAGAAAGCATTTATGAGAAATAAACATACCTTCTCAGTTGTTTTTTTTTTTAACCCTTCATAGAAAATAAAAGCTAAGAAAACTTACCAAAAAAAATCCAAAAGACAACATAAAAAGAAATGATGGTATATCTTTTGTTGTTGTTGTTGTTATTGCTTGTTTTGTTTTTTTTTTTGTTTTTGCCATTTGCTCCCAAAAATTTTATTATTGCAAGGTTAAACTCAACTGAAAGGATCTTGCATGTCTGCAGTTTATCAAACCACGTATGTTTTCCCTGGAAATCAGTTTACCATTGGCTTTATTCAAGACCAAATTCATATACTCACAGAATATGCAGAGTTGGAAGGAAGCCATGGGTATCATTGCATTTAGCTTCTGGTCTTATGCAGACCACCCCAAGAGTCACACCATGAGCCTGAGATCCTTGTCCAAATGTTTCTTGAACTCTGTCAGGCTGGTGCTGTGACTACTTCCCCGGGGAGCCTGTTCCAATGCCCAACCACCTTCTGGGTGAAGAATTTTCCTGACATCCAGCCTAAATCTCTCCTTACACTAGGTCAGGCCTTTCCCTCAGGTCCTCTCACTGGCCACTACAGAGATCAGTGCCTGCCCCTCCCCTGCCCTCACAGGGAAGTTGTAACTGCAGAGAGGTCTCGAGGTGAGGCCACCCCAGAGCAGAGCAGAGCAGGACAATCCCCTCCCTTGCCTGGCTGTGATGCTGGGCCTGATGCACCCCAGAACACTCTTGGCCCTCCTGGCTGCCAGGGAACTGCTGGCTCATTTTCATCCTGCCATTGACCAGGACCCCAGTACCTGTGCCATTGGCTTTAGGGGATGCCATAATATTATGCTAGGGCAAAAGTATTAACCCAGTTAAAGTTTTTTCACCATAACCTGACAATATTTTTCTGAGTCTTCTTTGTTTCATTTTGTTTATTATTTTTGGGTTTGGGTTTGTTTTCGGTTGCTATTTTGTGGGAGGGGGGCTGTTTGGCTTTTTGTTGTTTTTTGGCTTGTTTTTATTTGCTGCTGTTGTTTTTGTTGTTGTGTTTTTGTGGTTTGGTTGGTTGGTTTTGTTTGTTTGTTGACTGATTGATTGATTGACAGATTGAATGAATTACCTATACAGTAATTCATGAACACCTTGTTACGGATTTAGAATTAACAGCAAATCTATGCTAGTCCTAAAAGTAGGGATGCCTCTTATAGATAATTATCCACACTCAACTTCAGAGCTAAAGAGACAAAATGAATATGTAAACAATACCATTAAGTGGTCCTGGGTTAGTTAAATTAATCACAGCAAAAATAAGACTGTTGAAATCTTTTCTGAAAAAAATATGAAACTCTGGCTTCATGTGCGTACACTGAATGCTACCCAGACTCATGCACTGAATGCCAAGGGAGATACCACACAAAATACTCCCCATGGGCAAACCTGATTAACAGGTAAATAGCCTGCCTGAAAGACCTGTAAAAAGCCTGTATAACATAGCAAGAAATCAGGTCACCTTGCATTGAGCCCATGTATCTGAAAGGAGTCACAAAATTTTTACTTTGGATTTCTAAGATTCCTTACAAATTTGGAAGATTATTTTGTAGTCAATAGCCTGAATATTCTCTCTGACTTTTCCAAATAATTTGTTTTCCAAACCATTTACTGCCTTCAGCTCAGCTCATCATCTGTTGCATATGTTGATCTCACAGCCAAATCTCCTTAGTCTGCTATGAAAGCAGGTTTATTTCTTCCCTTTATTTGCTTAGGATTTCCCATGTGTCTCCTTGAGTTCCACCTTGATTTCTTTGATATATTCTTTTCACTGAGAAAGTTACTGCAAAGTATACTGTTGTGAATTTATAGCACAGTTATTCTTCTGCACTAAATCCCTCACAATGCTGATGCTCTAAGGACAGAGGCAGATAATTTCTTTTTACTGCAGCTGTGCCAGAGGAAGGGATTTCTATCCCTAGGTACCAAAGGTTTTTAGCTGTTCCTCTGAATGCAGTGCTTTCCTGAGTATGTCTTATCTCTTGGAAAAATGAATGGGAGCAGGTTATGTCTAAAATGTGGTTGATTTGGGGCTCTTTTTTGCAATTCAACCCACAGATCTGGTGATGGTAGGTCTCTGTCCTTATTGTACAGTTGTATTAAATGGTATAACCCAATTTCATGGTTTACTGCAATTAAAAGGGGAAGTCTTGCACTGTTCAAGACTCGGTTTCCTCACCCTCACTCCCACCTAAACTGTATGCTATCACTGACCCCCTTAAGAAGTGACACATCTGGTCCTCTGACTGCAGAGTGCACTCATTCAGTTCACTGAGCCAGCAGCAAACTAACCTCACAAAACAGTCAACAGTTTTTGTTGGCTTAACAAACTCCACCGACTCACATAGGGGTCAAATGAGTGCCAGATCTGTGCAATAGAGAGGATGAGACCACACAACTTGAAGGGCTGGAGAAAAAGTGGGAAAGCGGAGCCTTAGAGAAAGGGACTTCCTCTTTTGGCAGCAGCAAGCTGTTAGAGCAGCTGAAGTGTCTGTCTGAACTGCACCCTCACCGTGCACAAAGGATGCCCATACGAGAAAGAGTGTAGTAGTGTGCTGTAAAGTCACATCCCTGCATACTTTGCAGTAACTTCACTTGAGCCATAACTCTTTTGTTCTGTGTTTGTTCTCCAAATTCCCTCCCTGCAGGCAGGTAAGGGAAGTAGCTTCAGCTAATCCCCTTAGCATACCTATTGTCCGTCTAAAGTACAGTCATTATGTTCAACAAGCCTCCATTGTAACGAGTCTGGGAGAGGGAAGACACAATCCACGTGAGCTGGATACCCATTTGCCAGGGCATTCAGAAATACAGAAAACCTTCGAGCTCACCACACCAACCAGAAATCCTAAATCTTACCCGTTCACCCCGTCGCTGCATTATGTCAGAGTTCAAATTACTAGACATTGATTAGGTGGGAGAAAGGTTTGCCAGAAAACTCTTCTGGCTGAATGCACATACATTGGACAGCAGAACATGTCGGGCCCCTTATCTAATTAATTCTGTAATTAACAGACATTGCCCTGTTTTGGAGAGATCAGCCTTTTTGCGAGCGCAAGTAATGCCAGTGACTGGGACAGAAAAAGTGAGTTTCAATTAAATTTTCAGTGACCACTTTTGACCTATTCCCTTCAGTAATTAGCAAGAATATTCTACTAGAATCAATGGCTTAACAACAGAGGCAGCTCCAGGATATGACTACTGAGCTGTAAACAACCATTGCAGATGAAATTGAATTATTTTCTAAGTCTGTTGTGACTTGTTTATCACTACACTCCCATGTCTCTTCCCAGAAGTATCTAAATATCATCTCTTCCAGGAAGAGCCCCCTCTAAATCACTTCTGCCGAAATGGGTTCGACTACTTAAGCAGTGGGGAAAACAGGTTTGCTAATTTGCCTCATTTTGGTTGAAAAGATCTAGAGAGTGCTCAGGTGGAAGGAATATGATGTACTGTCCCCAGGCAGATGATGAGCTGTACCTCTTCACTGGCACAGCTCTTTGCAGAATACATTGTTTATCTCTACTGCTGCAAGTCTCCCAGGAAGACAACCAGGGATATCTTCAGAGTAAGAAATTTTTAAGATGCAATTAGATATATATTCCATAAGCCATTAAAACATTATTTCATTTCAGTGATTTGTATCTGCAAGAGGACATAAATTAGTGATGGCTTATCAAACTTTACAGTTAAAATAATTTAAAAAGATTTCCGAATAGTAGGTGTTAAAAACCCCCTATATATATATGTATATACAGATGGTCTCACACTTATATTACTACAGAAGGAGCTAAAGCCAACTATTTTTTGTCTCTCACAAAGTAAATGGTTCACACATGTTGTCTGGCTTAAAAGTTTCCAAGAAAGCTGATTGCCAGCAATTATTTTATTTTTTATGATACATTCTTTCACTCTATTTGGTTCTGTTCATATGGAGTGCTCAGTGCAATACAAAGGCTTGTATAGGTTTGGAATTCCTAGATTTCTCCTCAAAGCTTGCTGCTATTAACAGAGATTGCTTAAAAAAAAACCTTTTCCATAGCTGCTGGCTGCTCCTGAAATGCATAACAAGATTTCAAGGAAAAAAATCCAACCCATAAAGAGAAGAAAAAATGAGAGGACACTAATTTTCCTCAGTCTGAGTAGGAGGTATAATGTCTTTATAAAGTAATAATTAAAAAAATACAAAACAATGACTGGTGCCTTATCTGGACCTTCCAGCTGTACTTCCCCCTTCTGCATTAGCTGTGTGTGTTCTAAGGTTATGAAAAACCATGAAAATTGCATCTTAAGAGGAGTTTTAGTCTTTTTCCTAGGATTTGATTGAAACAGACAGCTACATTTTGTGTATATATAATTAGGCAGTAAAATAGGCTTTGAAGGCAGATTTCTGTTTAGTATGTGAGTCACACACACAACAGTCTTTCATTCAGCAACGAAAGACTGATCTTTTTAATGCCTCAACTCGCTCAACATGTTTCCTGAATGCTACATCTTGCAGAAAAAAAAAAAAAAAGAGACAACCCAAGCAGCTTTAAACCCGTATTTCTCACCTTCTTTTTTTCCTGTTTTCCCCAAACGAAAAACAATCTGAAAAGCCAATCTACCTAGCCTGTAGTGATTTAACCTTATGACAAACTGATTTTTATCATCTTTCTTTCCAGATTGTTGTCTAGGGCAGCACTGAATGCTGCACCAGCTCTAGGCGTATCTAATCCCTCTCATAAAAGGCCATTGTGGTAGTAAAACTGAGACCAATGGCTTTTTCATTCTCCACATCTCAGCTCTCCAAAGTAATGGCAATGGGGTCTCCTCTTCATGTTTTTCTTTTCAGATGCATTATTTCTCCTTTTAATAAGGCTAAAATAGAGAGAAATAAAAGGAACACAATCACATTTTCCTCAAAGCTCTTTCTATAAATACCTTCTGGATAACTGAACTTAGGAACAATTATCTGTATTCTGAGTTGTTGTGACACTGTGTGAATACAGCAAACTATTCATGGAAGTTTCTGATCATTATGAAGTATGTGAACATATTCAAATTTTGGGCACTATGACTTGGGGCTTCATATTTTCTGCTTAAGGTCACACTGGCATTCTTCTTCATCCTAAAGCCTAAGGATGCAATAAAGGTAGTGCTTAACACCAGGACAGTTCTCATACTTATTCCATGAAAAGCAATAATATAAAAGCAATTAATTATCCACTTATTTTGTGCATGTGCAACGCATTCCTCTCAACAATATTTTCCCTAAATCATAATCCATATATTTTTACAGAAAACAACTAAGAAGGCTAGACAGCAAATATTCTCTGGGAAAAAAGAGTGTATTTTCCCTTTTTTTCCCCCTCCCCCCTAAAAGTCTTGACCTCAGCGTTAAATGTTTTCATTAAGAATATGTTAACGGATTATATTTCAGAACTAGTTCACCATTTTGAACAGCAGTATGAGAGAGTTGGCCTGCATTTGATTACAGATTTTTATTTGACCTCAGAGGAATGCTTTTAACCAGCAAAACAAAAAGTGCTAGATAAAAAGATATAGAGCTAGAAACAGTCCACATAAACTCGTTTCTCCAAATAAAAAAACCACTACATTTTAATACTTCTGATTAATACTGATATACTTGCAGATACCTTTTTATATTACCATTAAAATTAAAACCCAACAAAGCTGTTTAAATAACATAAACCTTTGATTTGGGCAAAATATTAATACTTTTTTTTTAATTCTTAGAGCATTATATTTGTGCCCTAAAAATTATAGAAGTGTAAAATGAAAAAACAACATTTTATAATAAGAAACATATAATTTATTCCTAAATTTCAAATCTGGAGACAAAAGGAAGGAGAGACATTTAGTCTGCAAAATAATATTCTATGGCCCAGAGCATGGAACAATTCGTAAGTATCCTTGTCTTTTAAATACAAGAAACCTAGGCATTCTTGAATATGAGGTAGAATACACTCTGCAGAAGCAGAGATCCTCACAGGATTTCTTACAGGTTCTTTTATAATACATCTGCGAGAAGATGGTTGAAAAAACACTTCTGGCTCTAGGACACCACAGACAAACTGAGGCTCCAGAACAATTCCTAAACATCTCGTAAGAACATATGACTTCTTTCATGAGGATCACAAAAAGTGCACCAGGTTTGGTGGGTTTTTTTTACACATCCCCAGGCAGTTAAGACAACAAGACAAAAAGTCTGCTTCCATCCTGACCTAAAGGGTTTGAAAGCATAGAGCATCTTTACATAAGGCAGATGAAACTGAGGCCCCTGTGTAACTCTTGGAACTTGTCATTCTTTCCTCTGGTCCCAAAGAAGAGAGCAGTGGCAGTCACTGGAAGGACTGCTTTAATAGCAGCTATTTGCAATTCAGGTCTAAATCTAAATCTAATGCGGATGCTCTTAATCATTACACTTGATCTCAATATGCTTAACTAACACAGTCCTCAGGGCACCCTGTAGCGTAAGTAAGCACTTTTACACAAAATTACAGGTGAGGAAGTAGAAGCTTTGTGATGAGAAGACCTGCAGACTTCAAGGTCCAGACTGTGCAGAGGCTCAATAGCTAAACAGACCACCTCTGCCTTCTTGTCTGACACAAACGGTGCTACGTTTGAGCACACACCACTGCTTTGAAACAGACAGATGTCAGGTGTTCCATTTAGCTACAATCATGACTTGCTTCCATTAATAAGAAGAATGATCGAGCAGATATGATTATGTTACCTTCTTGTACCACAGCTGTGATGTGTAACGCCAGCTATGTTTCATGGCCCCTTGCTGTGGTACAACTCCTCAAAATTGCACATAAAAAGGTGCATAACAGGACTATTGGAGTGTTATACCACATATTAACAGAGTAAGAACTCACCGAAATAATTTTGCATGTCATATAATATATTCTAGATTCCCAGGGGTTTTACTGCCTTTAGTGGGAAATTCCTATTGCAAGTTTTTTGGTGGGGTTTTTTTTTTTTTTGTTTGTTTGTGTGTTTGTTTTTTTAAACTTGATATTCCTTACTTCTATCTTGGTGTGTTCCCTGGAGTTTTTTTTTTTTTGTTTTGATTTATTGTTGGTTTATTCTTTGGGGTTTTTTTTCAGTTTTGGGGGTTTGTTTCTTGTTTTATTTTGTGGTTTCTTGTTGTCATATTTTGTTGTTGTTGTTGGGTTTGTTTTGTTTTGTTTTTTCACTTTCTCTTTTATTTACCAGTTCTTTTTAAATTAAACTTTTGCAACCATACCTCTGAAGAAAATATCTAAAAGCTGGATGGGTCTTCTCAAATGCCAATAGTGCAATTCTGCAATATTTCAGGCAGCTCCATGGAGAATGTAAAACTGAAATGAGTAATGTCTCATCCGATTGTGTTTCATCATCCACTAAAAAACATTGCTGTGTTACTTTTGGCTAAAGGAATCATTGATGTTTTTACATTCACTTGTTGCTTTAGTTACTATTTCAAGGCAAGATGGYCAAATCACGGAAGTTGTCACATAATGATTGTGAGACAGCTGAGCCCAAATTTCCCACCTTCCACACTAATCTTCCCTTTTCGTATTTACATTGTCGTCTTTACCGTGTCCCTGTCTTGGTCTCATCACCCCCTCTCCTTCTCTCCTACTGTCTTGCTCCCTGTTTCCTCATGCTGCTATTAGGCAGGTCTCTTCTTGTGTAGTTGAGTGTACAAAGCTTTCTTTGTGTTTCTCCTCTGCCCCAATACAGCAAAGGAAATAACAAAAGAGCAACAAGGACAGTCAGGAAAGCAAGAGGCACAGTTGCCTGCTCTGGTACACATAGAGAATTTCTTAGGGTTATTCTCTTCACTTGCAGCTCCAGCAGAGCAGTATATCTAGTTTGTTTAAATGCCTCTCATCCTGATTATCAAAATCTTCGGTATTTGTCTTGTCCCAGAGGACAGGTTTTCTCCTTCCACACCTCTGCAGTTTTTATGGGTTTAAACCTAAACCCAAACAGACTCTGATTCTTCTCTGGTGGATTTTCAAGGGTCATTTGTCTTCAAGCTCCTTTCTGTCAAAAATGTAGCAGCATGTTTTCCTCACTCTTCCCCTGAGGATGATATACCTAACCTTGTCTCTGAAAACTTTCAGAGTCATTCCTCACTTTACCAGACAGTACGCATTCTGACTGTTAGTCACTTTTATCTTATTCCTGGTATATGCTATCTGATCTTGTACCTGGCCTATTCCTTCTGCTTACTCAACAACTGGCTCTCCTTTCATATTGGGAAAGTCCTTCTCAAACGCGCCTCTGCTGCAGACTCCTTACGCCTAACCGGCTACTCCTCTGCAAATTCCATTTCAAGACTCATCTTCCCTCTCCCTGGCCTATGATTCCTAGCCTTTCCTCTAATAAAGCAATCCAATCCTATTCACTAAGCCTCAGTTTCATTTCCCCAGGCTCATTTGTTCTCTCTGAAAATGWGAAGTATGGTACCCAGCCTCTGGCCTTTCGTACATTTTTCACCAAGACTACAAGGTGGACACGCTGTCCTACTAAAATACTGAAACTGCATCTATCATTTCTATTACAAATGATAATCAACTCTGAAACATTAAGCTCAGGCTATGACAAGACTGTAACAGATTTCAACATGTATTGCTTGTTTCCCAGAACACACTCTCTATTATGAAAGAAATAAATGTTTTTAATGCTATCTGAATGTTTACACAAAGCACTACATAAATAAATATGCTGTTTAAATTACTTGAAAAATTGACTACCTAGACAATGAACTGAAAGCTATACTCACGTCTAGGTAAAAGGTTTGTAATTCAAATTCTACAGCAGAACTTCAGAGAGCTGTTAATTTACAAATTAGAAAAGACTTACTGGGTCATTCAGTCCACTCAAATGCCAAGATGGAGTAATTACCCATATTACTTATTTTTAGTGCTTTTTCCAGCCTAATTTTCAAGTCCTATGATATGGGRCTTAGGAACTTCCTTCTCATTTATTCCTTCTGTATTTATTTCACTGATTAGCACATTTCCCTGTTAGGATTTTTATTTATTTATTTTCAACTGTTGCTTTTCTCTTTTCCTTTTATTCTTTTATTTTCCATTTCCATTCCTTTTGTTTCATCTTCTTTT
>CADDXX010000170.1:144468-192987 GCA_902810485.1 Alauda arvensis | reverse complement strand
AAAAAAAAAAAAAAAACCAAAAAAACCATCACAACAAACAAACAAAAAAGCCCCCCAAACCAAAAAAACCCCCCCCACCAAACCCAGAGATCTTCCCTACACGGAAGATACCACGTTTCCAGTGTGTTGTTCTTCCTTGTTATTTCCTCTCCCTGTCTTCAGGCTTGGAGAACGTTTCTGTTTTGTCTGTTTGTTTTAATTGCACTTGTCCAGAAGGAGGAACACAGAGATGATCCTGACTGAGCTGTCCCCAGTTTAGCAGAGAGCAGCAGTACCAGTGGGGTGGCATGTGTTTGCAGGCTGCGGGTGCATGGCTCAGGCTCCAGGCGCAGCAGGTCGTGTATGTGCTGACTCTTCCACATCAGTAGGCATTTGTGGCCATTCCTCTCCCATAGTCTAAAGGAACCTCTCCCTTCTCTGACCCACTGACTAGAGCTGAGATTGTGCTTGGGGGAGGAAACAGGAGCTATCGGCAGAGACCGGGGCTCTGCTGTTGTGCTTCATGAAGATGCAGGGTGCTTATTGTGCCGGGGGCTTCCGTGGCACTGTAGCCCTGAGGCCCCAGAAGCTGTGTAGCGGCTGGGAGGAAGGAGCCAGCAGACAGGCAGTGCCTCTTGTCTTCCTGGAAGGAGGATGCCGGGAGGAGGRAAATGCACCTTGTGCTGAGAATCGTGTGTGCAAAACAGCTTTTGGAACAGAGTGGAGCAGTTTGTCTCCTGTCTGGGGGAGTTTCCCTCTCTGAGCTGCGCTGGCTCTTGGATTTGAGCTGCTTGTTTGTTAAGCAGTTGAAATGTGTGAAAGAAATCAGATGGGATAGTGTGGTTTTATGCCTTTCTATTACAAGGATGCTTTCTGTATGAATAGATGGCTGCTACTCTATTCTTCGGGAAAAGTGGAGGGAGACCTTGTTGTCTTTTGTCAGCTGCTGGCTCAAGGACGTTCTGGTGTTGGTGGGAGTTCTGTCCCTAGGGCAGAAGCCATCTTCTGGGGGTCCAGAGGGCGATTAGCCCAGGATTACAAGTATGGTAAATTCTAAATTTGTTAAAAAAGGGAACCTGTTCTGCCTGAAAAATAAAGCAAACCAACACCCTCCAAATGAACAGTCTCAGCGTGTTCGATTGTGACTATTGTCAGCTGTTGGTCCTAAATTACCGGCTGTTACAGTTTCCCCGAGTGAACGTTCAGCAATGGGGAAACTTTCGGGTTAACTGAAGGTCTCGGGGAGTGGGGAGTTATGTATTCTTATGACTGGCTACCAGCTTTTTGTATTTCAGTCATGAAGATTTTGTAATACTGTATAGACTGGAGGATTCGATTTGGATGTTTGTGATATCAGATATTTGTTAGTACTGGAAGATAATTCCAAGGGATTCTGTTCAAGGCAAGGAACAAATTAAATTTCATATTGTATGCATATTATTGCTTTTAAGATGGCATAGCTATGAATGAGCCTTATGACCTTGTCTAAATGCAGATGAGAAAACCAGATTGCTGTGTAATTCACGTGTATATGTTTGCATTTTGATTTATGAAAAGTGCTGTTCACAGCAGAAAGGTGTCCAAAAATCTCATGGTCTCTTTATTAACTTAGTACAGTAGGCATTTACTTCTGTTGGCAATAGTCTTCAAATTGCAGTTCTCTAATCTGTTTTAACTATCTAGATAAATTGCCCTAATCCGGTCTTCACAATGGCTGTGGTTAAAGAGTCAGAGCCATTTGATTGGATTCAGTGGCTGCCTGGAATGTGGGAGGTACTGCCCTTTTGCAACCCCCTTAGCCTTTTAATCTCTCAGCCAAATGTTCACATTCAACAATTTTGTTTAGCTGGCAATCTGAACATTTCAGTATCTCAAAGGCTGCTGCCATGGCAACAGAGATTAGAGGGTGGTGTGGTTTCTCCCGTTTTTGTGTTCTTTCAACTCTCTAGTCACACAGGAAATTGTATGAAGAATCTATATACGTACGAGTAATCTTATGTGCAATGTAAATGGGATGGCATGCAAATTCAGAGCAAACACGAATGGGGGAGTTCAGCGTCAGTGGCGCACTCTGTGTGTTATAGATGTCGCTCCAGGAGGAGGTCTGGAGCTTGCATTTCCAGCAACAGCCGCTGCTGTTGGCACACACCGACTTTAATACAGGCTTTGCACATCAGAGTCATGCAGCCTTGGCCATTGTCTGGCACAATGGTGTGCTTGCTTGCTATCTTAAGTAACCTCCCTTAGCGTTTTTCTTAGTCAAGAATGTTCCCTTTCAGAATAATAGTAATAACAACAACAACAATAATGATAATAATTTAGCTTGTTGCTGATAATGGGTGATACTTTAAGTCCAGCCAGTGGCAGTATTAGTAACATTCGAGTGTTTTATGTTTCTTGTTCTGCCTTTTTTTTTTTTTCCCGAATGATTAATCGTCATTGGAAAGAATTCTTTAAAGGTTTTAGATTGTTGAAGTGTTACTGCTTTGATTGTTTGTATCCTAGAACATATGTGCCATACTTGCACAAAGCACCTTATATCTGTAGATAAATACATAATTTTCAGCCTGCATGTTGAAATCAATGTTCAGTTATCTTCCTGGTGTGCAAGACATGCCTCATGAATTTGGAAGTTGCCTTTTGGAATCAAATGAGTTCATGACTGCTGATTCAAAATCTACATGTCTTTATATGTGGTGTGGTGTGGAATATAATTCTGCATTTGTTTACTATTTGTGAAAAGCTTGGAGCGGATTCCCAGGAGTTGTAGTCACTGTTTAGCTTTCACAGCATGCTTCAATTATATTTTTAGTCTATTTATTATGTTTCCTTGCTGCAGAAAGTCATGTAAAACATGATAAATTGGATCTTATGAAGCCTAATTAAATCAATGACTGTGTTCTGCCGGCTCTTTTATGCAGAAACCGCAAGTATGTTGTAAAAGTCGCCACTCCCCTAATATGTGGATAAAGTCAAAGTGTGCTGTAATTCTAAGATGTTTGAGCTATATTTGTGCAATCCATTTTGTGGCTAAGCCACCAGTGACATGTCTGAATAAGCAGCTTTGACAGGTAGCCTAACCACTCCTAAGATTTTTGGTGTTAGAACCTGTCTCCATTTTCCATTTCTCATCCATACTGTTTTTAGCACAGTTACTGACTGTTTGTCAGTATGAACTCTTCATCTGTTCCAGCTAAGTTTTTTGTATTTTTAACAGCTGTTACATTGAAAAGTGTTCAGAATAGCTACAAAATATGCTTTGTGTGCATTATGAGGAGATTCTGGAATTCATTCAGTCATAATTCACTCTGAGATATGGGAAAACTTTATTTGGTATGCGAAAACCAGTATGTTTACATGAAATTAATGTTGAAGCTACAAAGCTGTAATCAGAAGGGTTTAGTTACAGTTCTAAATGTATAATTCTAGTGATACTCCAGGATAGAATTTTTCTCTTTTTTTTAGCTTGGTGCTTCTCATTAAGACCACATTTCACATCTGAAAGTTGTCTTTAGCAAATTAACATGTTGGCTAGAATTATTTATTTTATCTTCACCTTCTTTGTTGTGTTTTAGCATTAGGATTTGAGAGTATGGCATCAAGAATCTCTGGGTGAATTTTACCTATTGATGTAAATCATTTAAGTACATGCTTTGATTAATGATGTTATGGAGATATGCTCTTCATGTAGTTTTCTWGCCGGCCTTGTGTGTAGTTTATTCACTGTGAAATAAAAGGGCAGGGAGGTCACTTGCTGTAATTAAAGAACAAAGTCTATTGTTGTTTGACAGCAAACTGTTTTGAAAGCTACATAAGGGATTTAGCTGTTAAAAACATTGGTAAGTATGGGTGTCTAACAATAAGCGCAGCTCAAGGTTCTTAAAGTTCTGTAGTGCTGTCTAGTAGTGTGACGGTGCTTTTTGAGCTGGGTGAAGAGGTGTTGCCCTTTGGCCGAGGAAAGCTTTCCATGTGAACCTGCTGACCTCTGCCAATATGTATGACCAGATCTTCTATTGAATTCCTGTGCAAAGCAAGAGTTAGTGTAGCACAATGGAGGCTGGTCTAGAACATCTATCAAACAAAGTAGGGAAGTTGACTATATTTGGAACTAATGGAAAAATATTTTACTTTGGCCATTAGTAATTTTACAATTTTAATAATTTCATGAATACCCAGTAAAGAGAAAAGGATTGATTGTCCAGATGTCATGAGGTTAACTGTGTTCTCCATGTTGAAGGGCTTTCCTGCAAGACTGTTTTAATTATAGCTATATAAAGACTTGTTTTTCCAAAGTAGCATTTTATAGTCCAATAAATGAAATGTATGTTAAAAGCACTAAGCAAAATCTCCCGTAACCATTGAGGTGTTCAATAACCACATTCAAGTTACATGGAAAGTGCCATCTGTTTCTAGTTTTCAGCATAAGCCCAGGAACTGAAAAGCTGAGATTTGCTCGTATTTTTCCGACTCTCTTTCTTTTTAAAATTATTATTATCATTATTTTAAAAAGTTCACCTGGCACTTTATAGAAGCTTTCTGAAATGCAGTAATACAGGAGAGACTGTGAAAACACATGTTCGTACATGCAGTTAACCAGTTCCACTTTCATTTAAAGAGATTTCCAGAAGCTCAGTCATTGAAGAATTTATAATAGTGAATCACCTCCTGCAGGCAAACACAATAAAGGTCAGTTCTTCAAAGGTCTTGCTATTGAGGTAGGACCTGATTTGCTCTCTCTTTGCTTAGGAAGTAAAACGAACGGGGAAAAAAACTCCACAACCCCCCCCAACAACAATGACCAAAAAACCCACCCCAGCCTCTTAAAGGATAACTTTAGCAAGCTCTTATCAGGCAYCTAATTGCATATGATAAAACCATTGACTAAAATTTTCCATGTAGACTTTACTGCTGTTCAGTGAAGTGTTCTAGAATTGTTCATAGGGAGAAAATCACTCTTTTAAAGATAACTTGTTCTAAACGGTTAGGCAATGAGATTCTTGGCTGCAGCCTATGAGCCCTGGATAAAACGCCATCCGGCCTTTGTTTGAGGTCTTTTACTGAAGCTAATGACTGGTCTTGTGCCGCCCTGAGATAAATGACATTATCTCTGAGTGGTCTGACAGGAAACAGACATGTTAATGGTGAGGCTGCGGGGAGGATCTGCTGTAGTTCTGACAAAAGAGTAAAGCTTGGACCCCTRGTTGTGATCATTAACACAGAATGCATTCCTTCATAATTGGAAAGCTATTTTATCGACAGCGACGTAAATCACAAATCTGAAATCTGCAGGGTTTTTTGAGTGCTAAAACTGGTGCCTTTTTTTTCTCCACCGTATAAGAAATGGGTTATCTCCATAGTACTGACATTAGTGGGAGAGCCTGGAGTCTGCTTTCTGTTAACTGGACACATCCTTTGCACACTGAATGCAGGTTCCCCTTTATGTGTCCTGTGTTATCCATGCAATTTGCATTTCTAAAAGAATAAAAAAACCCCTATGTTTCTTCACATCTTATACTCTTATTGATACATGTGATATTGAGCATGTTTTACAAGCATCATCAGGAGTGTCGTTTCAGAAGTACTAACATTTCAACTATCCTTCACTTCCATTTTGGATACGGACATTTATATATATTTTGGATTTCTGTCGCCCACCCTTGAAAAAGGTTACATTTCTTCTGCAGCAGTTTAGGCAGTCTTGGGTTAAGGCCACATGGTCTGCATGTCTCACATATAAAACTCACTTTTCGAGTGGCATGTTCTGGATTTGTTCCATGGTATGCAGTTGGAATTGCTGAATGTAACCAGGTTTTAGAGTCTACTGTGGTCTGAACTAAGATTCTAAGATAATAACAACCAGGTTATTATTTTTAGAGTGCTCTTAACATTATACCAGCTGTATATTGTGCTTATATGATGTTCTAATGCACATAGTGATGTATTGCTATGTTCCCTGAATGGCTGGAGATTGTCTGACTTCTTAACTGTGCTTCATTTTTTACAACAGAAATACACCTTTTTCTGAGTCCTCCGCACCTGTGGATCTGTAGATTGACTTCAGTTGAAGGGCTTGAAGGGCTTGACTTGGTTTTTTTTGTTTGTTTGTTTGTTTGTTTGTTTGTTTTTGCTTTAATATGTTTACATTCAATGAGTTATTTTCATTTTTTAACAACCACAGAATATATATGATTTTTAAAAAAAGTGGTTGTACATAACATTTCCTGTTGGGTGAAAGACAGCAAAACAGACTTTCATTAAAACTTCTGATGACGTTGTGATGTTGTAATTGCAAAAAGTAAATACCTTTTTAAAAAGTCAGAAAAGTTTACACACACATATATCTACACACACACACACTACTGTTTCTGCCTGGTACAGCTCTTTTTCAGTGCAGCCTTTCACCAAAGTGAACAGTAACACAGTCTATCATTTTTCAATTTGCTTTAAAATATGTTTGAAATGTGGCAATTTTAATAAATATGGTTGTCAGTTATTATAGCAGGATTTGAGGAGTTTTCTTAAATGAGATTTTAAATCACAATTTTAAATAATTATTGCATTCTTGATTTAATACCACAATTTACTGACCGCAATGAGTAGCCATTTGGGCAAAGAGAAAGGTCAGAGGATGACTTTTGATTGTGCTGTAGGATTTCAGTAAGCACTCTCTGTCGCACTTTCTCTTTTAACTCTTACAAAATGGTCTTGGCAATTGGAACAAAGCCTTTACATTTGAATGGAACGTTGTAAAACTATTCAGAGTGACTTGACTGACAAGCAGGTTCTTTGGGTTTTTTTTTTTTCTTTTTCGGAAAAGCTGAGAGAAACATGAAGGAGTGGAATAGGTAGTTTGCCCTGATGTCCCATGTACATGTATGCTTCCATAATAAATATGCTTATATATGTATAGCAGTACTTGATTAAACAGTTCAAGTGAGCATTCAGGGCAAGTTGCTTGCAATGAAGTAGGAATCATATCTGTCTAGACAGGTTTTCCAGCTCTAGGGTCATTCACTCTGGTGTTGATTAAATTTTCTGAAAAGYCAGAGCTGCAGGTAAGAAAGTTGCATTTAGTGACAGAGATTTATAATATGTCTGCTTTTACGGTAAGTTGACAAATACTGCTAAATCTCATGGTGAAAAGATCAACTTTTCTAGCTTCTGCCTACCTATTAGGAATTAAATGTGAAGCTCTTTGATTCACTAATTTTGAAGTGAAATTGTGCTACACTCATTTGTATGTCCTGTATGATAAATCTTCATAATTTGATCTTCAGAAAAAAGCCCCAAACATTTGGTTCCTTTATCTTCTCACAGCTTCTGATTCTTCCTAGCCTAAATCTCACTTTTGTGCACAAATGCAGCGTGGCTGAGGTGTCTGTCTCCAGAGAAATCCGCCAAATAATACTGGAAGGAAAATGACCTCACAAGGATGTTTGAAACATATGCCAATAGTGGCATGTGAATGCAGTTTTTGCAGTCAAAAGAGCAAACTAAAATCTATTGATTGTGGTTACTTAGTGTTTTCAAAACACTAGCATTCTAGTTGTTGAGTTGTCTTGTCATGTTAACCAAGAAGCAGATGGCATAACACCACAGAAGTGTACTTATACTTAAAGAAACTTTAGAGGTTTTGATGTGTTTTCTTTTCCTCTTATTTCCCCGATGGCTTCTTTTTATTGAAGAGTAACATGAGGAGACCTGGTAGCAATTTTATTGCTTTCCCATAACAGTTTGAAATAATAGGTTGGTCTTTGGTTGCCAGTCAAATATCTACCAGTCAGCTTGATTCTGTTTTTTATCATGTGGCAGTGGAATATAAAAAGTATATGTTTGTAGTTTGCCCTCAGAAACTGGCTTTTTTTTTTTTTTTCCATGCTTCAATTAGCAACAGAAGACTAAGCTCCAATTGGTCACACTTTCGTAAACTCTGAGAACTTGCTTTCTTCATTCTGATAAAAGAAAGCGCCAAGTTTAGGCTGTGTTTCCCAGGAAATTTTGAGGCACATCTGGCCTCTTTAACTGTGTTCACTAGACAGTTTGATTTTGCACACATTTAGTCATTTGCATTATCCATTGAATTAATTCAGGGGTTTTGTTAAGCTTATCCCCCTGCAACACAAGTTCATGCTATTCAAATGCCACCTTTATTGATGAATTCCAGTGATGCTGCATGGAACTTTGGTAGAAATGGGTCTGTTGGTACCATAGTTTGCTTGTTTACGTAAGCATAGCTTTCATAGTTTTCACCACTTCCCTCAATAARTAAGAAGAGTGAAAAGCAAACTGTAATCTCCTTTCTCATAGTGCGCAGGGCCAAACCAAATTATTTTTGGATTTCCTGTCACCTCCTTGGCTGATTTCTGTGGATGGCTTATGTTAAAAGCAACAATAATGTTTGAATTGGAAGGGTTTGGTCTTTGGGTTTTCATTTTTCATGGCGAACTGTTTATTTGAGTGTGGTTCGCCACACTACATGGATAGTACTACCAAATCTGTGCTTTATTATGGGCTTGTAGCAGTGAAGTAATGGCAGTATTTGCATGTTTCAGGGTTTCATGTTCTTGCCAATTCTTTGTTTTTGAAGGAGGGAAATGAGACTAGATCTATATCTCTTCAACAAAAGGTAATAGTTAGAGGCAAATACAATTAGAAATGGACCTCTTTACTTCGTTGAACTTTGTTTGCTGGTATGAGTTTTAAATCTGATTTAGTAAATGTTGAGGTATTTTTTTAGTTAGCTTGCACTGACTACAAGGATCTAATATTCCAGGAGTATTTATAGATGTAATGAACATATTCGATGGTTGATTTTGCTCTGGGTTTAGTGTTAGGCACTATATGGGGTATTGCACTGGAGTTTTGGAATTTGAAGGAAAAATACCGCTGCATTTTGAGAACAGTGGAGGTTGTTGTTCCACACACAGTTTTACTGAAAACATAAATTGATGTTCTTGCCCACTTTAGCTAATAGTAAGGTGAAATATTATGTAATAGTGTAACTAGTTCCTGATTAAGGAGAGGGTTATGTAAACATGTGTATGTACATATATCAATATAGATATTCACATATATGCTGGAGATGTTTGTGTATATATGTATATAGACACACATATACATGTACATACATAAACAAAACAAATAAAAAAGAAGAAAAAAAGAGCTGCTACTGTTCTATAAATACAGCAACTGAATTTTGGCTAATAGTTGTATTTACATTTCATGTCCAGATCTTTTAACAGTCTTTCCTGTGATGCTGCAACGGATGCCAAGCACTGAAGGAGAAAGCTAGCAGCTGTTTCCATTACTGCATTGGTACATTAGCCTCTGCACTTTATTTTCATTTTATGATCTCCTCCAACCTTTCTTAATCACCCCCTAAAAAGGCTTTTCCCCTTCTGCCTCTGATTTATCTGTCTGCAGGGTTCTGTGTTTTTCTTAGCTTTAAAAATGTAAAATCTATGCGGGTTTTTTTTTTTTTTTCCCTAAGAGCTTAATGCTTTGACTCTTACTCACACTGAGCAAGGGCTTACTGTCTTTTTTCAACTCAAGTAAGTAGTTCCTTGTGTTATGTCTCTGTAATCCCTTACTTGAGATGAGTCTAGGTTGCAGAACAGGACCTACTATGACCAGTTGTATTATTCTTGTAACAACTTGAGCCACTGTATGATTTATAGGTTTTTTTGCACGCCACCCGAATTGTGTTTTGTTCATTCTTGCTCTTTCCTTCTCCATCTCTCTGAAAATAATTGTTTCATGGCTGTATGCTCTTAACTGCTGAGATATGACTGAAAACTGCATGCAGTACAGTGAAGCACATTCATTTTCATCTAGTACCCGTTTATTGCCTTGAGCACTGTAAATCTGTCAGCTCTTCACGATGCTTTCACCTCTTTCTTCATTTGCTCCAGCTTCTAGTTTGACAATGTTCCCCTGAGGCAGAATTCTAATCTGCTTCCAATTAGTTGCAAAATGTGACTCAAATTTCCACATTATGGCTGCTGTTTTACTTGCACGCACACATCTAGAAACAAATTAATGCTCTTGAATATTTATTTTTGAGCCTTCAGATTTACTCTAGGTGGAAAAGTTGCCAACACATTCAAACTACATATACAAGATTTATATTTTTTCTCAAACTGAAATAGTTCTTAAAGGTTTCAAATGCCTCTTACTGCTTAATTTTCACAAACCCTTTTCAACTGCTTGGTAGTTATTGAGGGTACATTGTATTGCAATTAATAAACAAGTTAACAATACACATAATTAGCATTTAAGTATGGATATGATTGCTGTGTCAGTTCAGGATAAGAGGAATTTCGTTTCTGCAGGGTTAGCACATTTTTTTTTCTTTTTTTTAACCTTTAAGTAGTTTTTCAGGATGAGCATGCATACCTGACACCTGTCTGACTGCCATCTATTTATCTGCAACTTCAGAAGCTGTCATTTGGCTGGGGGAGGGACGGAGACTAACTTGATCTCTGGTGAATCTTAATAGGTGTCTATTTATTATAGGAATCTTTTTGTGTGTCCTTTTGTATGGACCTGTGCATGTGTATGCATCCATATCCATGGGTATACATTTAAAATATGATACCTTAAATTAAGAGGGTTTTCTTGTAGTGTTCATTCTCCTATTAGTAGCCGCAGTAGGAATATGTTGTATTCAGTGAGGAGGAAGTGAGATTTTGAGTGGAAAGTGTGGAAATCAGGACTAAAACTGAGGAGAGGACTGGAATCTAATGGGATTTCTGACTGAGGCAAAACTAGTATTAGGTGCTCTGTGACAATTCTGCTCTATTGCCCATCCACCTCTAATGCCTTATATCTGTATAGAGAAACACAGAGTATTTAATTCCAATATACCAGTAGCTAAACTTGTAGGTGAAAATCTTTAGTGGAGATTAGCACTCTRAAGCCTGGCAGATTGATGTCAGCAGCCGTAATAGACTTTAAATAGGCTTGCAGAATTTCATTGGAAGTATATTGCTGAAATTGAAATAGCTAAGTACCTGTCATTTCTAAATGAGATTTACACCTGTAAATTTATCTATCCACTTATAATACTTTACTTACTTAAAGTATTAAGTATTAAAAACATACAGACATGTTTTTAAAAAAATATTTAATTGTATTTACTGTTGTGCATTGAGGTGGTAGCCTGCTAATCCTGTGTTGTACGTAGAAACATCTCCATGAAGGCAAATATATACATGTTGTGCTCTGGTTTTAATCCCTGAGAACTGATTTTCCATAAAGAACAAAAATCTTAAAAATAGAGATAAGGGGAAATTATCCCGATGTTATTTTCTCTTGAATCATCAGTGACTTGTAACTACAGAGATGAAAAAGCTAACGTTATTTATTTCTCTGACAGTTTCACTTACTCTACTAGACTCCTGTGAATCACAGCATCGTTCTGTAAAGAAACAATATTTGCAAACATTGTGAAGTGCTGCAGTACCATGACATTTTTTTTCTCGTACAACATCAAAAAACATTTAAGGTTCAGCTTTGTAGCCATGGTGAATCACAGTTCCTGTGATTATCAGTTGTTGATTAAAAAAGCACAGAGTCAATTAAAACTAGAGTGAAACGTATGTATCTGTAGCTTACAATAACTGACTTTTGAAAGACAAGCCGAGTGAATAACCAGGCCAGTACATAAAAAAGCACCCCCATACATCATCCACATGTATGTGTACACGCATATAAACATGCAACCACACATTATTAATTTTTCAGGCAAAATTCACAGTGCTTCAGAAAAGCATTAAATGCTTTTGTTGATAGCTTATAGTTTTATAAACTCTAAATGAGCTTATTGCCTTTTAACCAGCACTAAATAATAGAAGAACCTATGAGCCTCCACTTTGGACAGCAGCCAAGCATCGGAAGAGCGTCGTGTAGGGAAAGAGTGTAGATCTCGGTGGTCGCCGTATCATTAAAAAAAAAAAAAAAAGGAAGTGAATGGCTTAATTGTAGAGCAAATCATTTGTTTACAGATTAAGACCTATTTGGTAGCTAAATCCTATGGACAAGGAGGTGAAAGAATGAGGCACTAAGGTACAGGAAATGAGCTTTATATTTTGTGCCTAAGTCCTGCTATTTTTCCCTCCTCCTAAAGCAGAGGAGGCGAGGAAAAAACTGAATTGTTTAACAGCAAAGACTGCTGAAAACACCGCACATATTAAGTAGGAACAAAAGAGTGGGAGAAGGGAAGTGTTGGTGCACTTACGTGCTGACAGGAACCTGACAACTGGAGCTGCTTCCAGCTAAGGGGCACCGGTCTGTGGCAAGAAGAGCTGCCCTATTTTGTTTTTCTTTTGAATGAGGTGGGGAAGAAATGCGTCTGTTAATTTGAGCAAACATAATACATTTTCTTGAACCTGTCTCCCTAATATGCCGTTTGGTTTGCTCACGAGAACTSCCTACCCCCATTTTTTTCTTCTTGCTTTTTCTCCTCTCTCCTTTTTAAGAGCAACTTTGGTTTTTTTTTATAGCCCTTTGTTTCAGTATCATAATTAATTAGTTGACAGTTCAAATGGTTAAGAAGTGCTCGTGGTTCCTGCTTTATTGTTGTACAACACTTTTTTAAAGACCCACTTACTGGTGGCCTGTAAATTTGAAGATATCATTTTCATGAGTCATTAGTTTAAAGATCAAAGCCAAGAAAGCATTATAGTAGAAATGGAGTAACCACTGCAGTAAATGCTGTTTAAGCTCCTTCAGTTAAAACTCACTTTTTTCAGTAATTTATAGCCTTTCACAATTCTTACCTTCTGAGCTGAATTTTCTATGATTTCTTCTCTTTGTCACTGCTGTGAAAATGAATTTACAAAGTCTGAATAAAGAAATAGGTCCATAGGTCATGGAAAAGAAAACATTTTACTTTACAGAACGTCCCTGCTGTCGGCATCTTGGTCAGCAAAGCCTTCTGAGAAAACAAGTTATGATTATTTGTGTGGAAATAGGCTTTGATTTGATCAGATTATGAACCATCTGAAGAACATGTTTGGCCAATGTAAAACAACGATTCCATTTGCCATCTTCAGTGACTGTAGTAATTTATGTGGGAAAAAGAGTAGATATCGCTGAGTTCAGTAAGCTGTGTCTGGTCATCCCTAGTAATAAAACACATTTTTAATTTCATCCCCTTAACTTATAAAAAAATGGACAATTTTTCCCTTTGGCTAGGGACAAGTTTCTGTAAAGAAAAATCAAAAGATGCGTGAAAAAACGATCTTGTCAGTATTTCTTACTTGAAATCCAATATAAGAACAGGAAAGTTTTTAGTGTGTAATTATAATGTGTAATTGTCGTAAGGGGACAAGAAAAAAGTTAATGAGCTTCAGGTGTGACCTTTTAAGTGCTTGGCGATGCTGTGCCTTGTTTCTTTACAAATTGCTTGCTTGAAATTCACTGATGTGATATAAAATGTTGCGCTCTGCTTACCTATAAACAAATACAGGGTGTATTGCGAGTAGGTTGTACTATTAAGAATATTTCTCTYTCAAACTAGAGTCTTAATAAGTAGCAACCTCGAGAAAAATATTCTTAATGGCGTTTCTTGCTTCAGATTTAATTTCTGCTGCATTTCCCGACCACAAGAATGAGAGATAGTGCACAGAAAAGTGCTCYTAGCTGCATTTCCTAGTTACAGGCCACTTCAGCCATCCCATTTAGGAACAGAAACCGATTGCTTCAAAATGAGCAGCAACATGAGCACTGACATATCTGTAAAAAGAAAGCTGCTGTGGAAGTTATGTAAGAATTGTGTCTTTTCTATGCAGACTAATTATAAACATACTTATGTATGTTTACACCCCTTTGTATTCTCCCCAGGCTCTGAAATGACTGTGTCTGTGGGAATATTAAACCAGGCTGTTATCTGATATCTCTTTGGTAAAATGAGCATTGACATATTTGAAGTGATTGAAAGCAGTGTTCTTAGTGACTATTAAAGAACTTTACATTACATGGCATTGCGCTTTTGTTCACACTGACTTTAAAACCTGTATAATGTGGCAGAACTATAAAACCACTTTGTAATAAGAAATTTGCAGTAGGAAAATTTAAGGCAAAATGGTAGTGATTTTTGCATCTACTTACACATATATAATTTCCTTCTTATTATTGCTTCTAACAGATAACACAGTTGGTCTTCAGACTGCAACTTAAAAATTGTAACATTGAAATAACAAATGAAGTTTCATAAATTTTCAAAACTCTTTAAAAATTTGCTCTTTTGTGTGTGTGTGTGTGTAAGGCTTAACTACGAGTAGACAAATTCGCTCCAGGTAAAGTCTTTCATTTTTGATCAATGTAGTGAARTAGGGCCATATTTGCTTTATCAGTTGTACCTTACCAAGTGCTTGATGGACTTAATAAACTTGTTTTTATCTTTGGCAGAGTAAAAACCAATGATAAAGTAATGTTGCCCTGAATGTGGGTCTCAGTAAATTCAAAAGGAAATTTAGATTGCATTCTAAATCAACAATTGGAAAAAGAAATAATTTAATCTTAGGATTTGGAAAAAATTGATAGAAATTTGTTTTACTTTTTTGTTATTGTTCTTGTACTGGAAGCCAAGGGGCTGTAAAAAGCAGTTGCTGACACTTTAGCTCATTAGGATAGCAGTAGCTCTGCATAATGCTTATGGTGTCATAAGAGTTCATCTTTCTTATAATTTTGTTTATTAACTTTTAATTCTTTCCAGAAGAGCCCTGCTAATATAATATTACTTTCAAAATTGAATGGGAAGTAGTGTAGCCYGCAGTTACAGATTTCAGTATTTTGTAGTAAACAAGCCTTTGGTAAGTTTCAGAGGACAGAGCACATTTTTCTCTGTCCTGTTTGGCTTGCCATTGTTGCACAAGTCATTGTGTTTGCTTTTGTGAATAAAGATCAGCTCCACTTATGAGGAGTGTGGCACTTTTGTGGTTCATTCTTGTACTTCTAGTATTTTCAGTGTTTTGACTTAGAGAAGGTCAGTTGATCTGGAAGCCTCAAGCCAGTATAYCAGGTTTGTCAAGTAATTAGGCTTATTTCTTTTAGTTATTACTAAATTTGTAAAGTTTTTGCTAACACACCAGGCTATGAGGAGAGAGGAAATATTGCTTGGAGGTCAAATGAATCTCCTTTTAAATTGTGGCTTTATTTAAAATCAAACTTGTAGCCCACTTTAGAGTTGAATTACTGCATTTGTTGGTTTGGGGTGAGAACAAAGCATCATTATATTGATGTCTTTAGAGTAGGAAAACATATTTCCTTTGGTTTGGTTTAAGTTAGGCTGCACTAAGAGGATCCAGTATATCCAAGACTAATTCCTCATACAGAACTACAGAAGTTCTTCAGTCTTCGAGTGGTTTTTCCATTGTGGAAGTGGGCTGTGGTAAATCTTGTTTTCTTCAGTTCTGGGTAGAAAAATTCATGGTTTTGCTCAGTTCTCCCACAAAAGGTTTTTTGTGAAGTGATCGTACAAGAGTGTCTGCACAGGTCTTGGCTGCACTTTAGTCTTTCCATCTAGATAAGCAGTGAAGCTATAACTGGTAGGATAGGGTAGGTATACTTACCCAAGGTATCCTTGGGTAGGAATGGAGCAGTGCCAGTACAAAACTGGAAGCTGATGACCAGAGTGTGCCTCAGTCTGCAGGTATCAATGGAACAGTTTTGTTAGGTTTCTGAAAAGAGACTTGAGCTGTAATTCCATGTGGGATTCTAACAGCATCTACCCAGAATACTATAAATATACATATCACAGTGGAGTGTTTCTACAAGGTGGGACATTCCCTAGCCTGCTGCAAAAAAAGGTCCAGGTGATCCACAACAGGGTGCTTTTCCTACCTAGCGTCAAAGTTGACTGGGGTGAAAGGGGTGGGTWTACAGACAATAGAAAGAGAAAGGCAGTGATCTCCAGAATCGATAGTGGGGCTGGTGATGAGTGGCTTTGATACCCTCATTTCTATTTGACTCGGCTATAAAAGGATATGTGACTGCAACCTAAATCTATTAAATTTATTTGGCCATTTTGACTGAGGTTTGGAATCTCCTGGATAAACAGCAATTTATTAAAAGAGTAAGCATTACATTGCATGCTTTCTTCATGAAGGCCATCAGTACTTCATGTATAATTTATTCTCCTTCTTCCACGAGATGAATGATTATTCAGACTTTTTCTTGAATTTGTGAGACACTTTTGTTCTTTGCACATTGTAGTACCTTTTAATATTTTTCCCATCCTGTTCCATATTCAGTGTTAGTAGAAGAGGTGGAATATAAGAAGAAAAGTTTCCTCAAGACTACCCTGTTCATCTGATAGGTTGTATATGAAGTCAGGTCTCTGGTTCCATGGTGTACTGTGTCTGTCTCCCCTGTTGTTGCTGTGAACTTACTAGCTGGCTACTGAGAAAAGTATTTCCAAATTAATAGGAAAATGTGTTGTGAAACCGCAAAAATGTACAGAAGTCTCGAGGGTAAGCTGTGTATCTGGAACACTTTGTCAGGGCTTTCCTTTTTTAAAAGCTTTCATTAACCTGCAGGGACAGTGCTTGTAGAAACCTAATTGCTGAAATCCCTGTCTCAGTTTGCTGTCCTGCTTTAGAATGCTTCATGTCTTTAACAACATCCCTTTAGCAACATTTGAAATTCTTATCTGCCTGTCTGATGGCTAGGTGCTCTGGATATAACTTGGAATAATATCACAGATGGCAAGGAGGACAGATTTTTTCAGGCATAATGGTCGAAGTTGGAACTGAGTCATTTGATATAAATGAAGCTCTCTTAGATGAAAATTCCCACTTAAGTTCTCCTGGGGAAGTTTTTTTGGGATTTTTTTGTGGGTGGGTTGTTTGTTTGTTTTGTTTTTGTTTTGGTTTTTGGAATGAGGTTGGGGCAGGAGTGGAGCTTGAACAACATCTGTTACCTGGTCATGAGAAGTTTGGGGTTTTTGTTGTTGTTTGGGTTTTAGTTGTTGCATTGTTTTGTTTTTGTTTTCTGGCCACTGTTTTCACATCACCAGACTCAGGAAAACATTTGCTGTAGTTGGCTTGAAATAGGAACAGTCTTTATGTTTAACAGTCTTTTGCTCCTTCATTGGTCAGTCGATTGACTTGTGTATCCAATGAATTAATTTATGATAGCCTATGGAAAATAGGGTAAACATACAGTTCCTAGTGCAAGTGATGCAATTGGGCAGATTCTGTGTTTAAGTGCAAATCTCTACTGTTAAGAGAGCCAGGTGTGACATTCTTTTCCTCTGCATTTAATACACGTTACGTAGCTTTCCATAAGATATTAAATGATGAGGAAGTTAAAAATAATCTCTTTGTAAAGGAATAGGAAGCAAGTGAGTGTAAGCCTTTGGCAGGGGAAAGACAGTCTCACTGACAGGGTTGTCCATCTTGTAGCACAGAGTGACTCTTGGCTTCTTTTTCTCTCTTTCCTCTGGCCTGGGCCAGATAACTATTGATGGTGCTGTGTTTAATGCTGAAATGTAGCTTCTCAGTAACAATTACAAATCAACAAACATTTGTAAGGTCCTTCCTGTTAGATGTATTTTCTCAGTGCAGAAACTAATTATGGCACTAATTGCTGAAGAGTTAGTTTTTTCTTCAGTATGTTGGCATTCCATAGAGATGCTGATGTGTATATATACTTGAATTTCAAGCTACTTTCATCAAGAGAAGCCTAAGAAACACAGGAGATGTGTATTGACTGTGTAAGTAGTGAGGGCTGAAATAAAAACTCCTTCTTTCTTTCCTGGTTACAGTTAACCTCTGGTTGAACTCTTAACTGCTCAACTGGCACCAAGCCCCATTTCTTCCAGAGCTTCCTCATCCAAATTGGTGCATACAGATATATGGGAGTTACTAGGATGATGACAGATGCCATTTGCAGGGCAGTGGAGGGCTAGCTTGATTGACCTGATCTGAGAAATGCGCTTCAGGTAATTGTAGAGACAAAGGTATTTAATGTGTGAGACAAACAAGCCTAGTAATGACAGTAGCTTCCAGCTCCTTTGTCYAGCCTAATTAAAGATCCAGAGAGTTGTTTTATAAGCTATGTATTGTGCAGAGAGCCATAGTTACTTCCATAAAACTAAGCTTAAAGAAGTGTGCATAATTGGAGGAAAGATTTTTGGCGGGATGGGTGTGGCTGCAAGTTTTGAGCACAGAGAAGGGGAGGCTGTCTGTGGTTTGCCCGCTAAATCTGTGGTTAATCTAGGGGATAATCTTATAGCCTTTGATTATCAGTTTCAAAGTACAATGACATACTGTTTGTTCCCAAGCTGTTAACTTGCYTAAAAGTCACTCAGTTAATTAATGTTTATAAGATCAGCATGTTGTTCAATAAGCAAATCCTTCATATTAATTAAAATGTGAGTGTTATAATCTTAAAATGCAGTTATCTGACCTTTTAAAAGAACGGCTAGTGTGCTACTCCGTGCCACAGTTATATTGAATTAGAAATGAAAATCTAATAATGAGTATGTTTTCTCTCTAGTGAAACTAAATGTGGAGCTCTTTTCTCTGTGTGACTCTGCTGTTACAGTCAAAGGTGTTGCCAGTATTAAAATTTAAATACCTCCTCCTCCTCCTCCTCAGTGTGATGACCCACCCTTAAGGGGAAGGTGGGTCATCACATTCACTCGTCACTGCTGAATAAAGTTGTTTTTGATTGTAACTTTACAGATTAGCAGTTCCTTGGTTCCCATATTGCTCTCCAAAGCACAGGGGTAGCCTAAAATGGCTGCAGATTATGATGTATGACTGCTCTTGTGAAGCTGCAGCTGTGAATCTCAAAGAGGATGTAACCATGCAGAATCGCTCTTTTAGATGGTCATTAGCGCTGCATAAGTACAAGCCTCTTTTTCAGACAGCATTTATTCTTCACGGTTCTTCTACTAGTATGTGATGGCAATGTCATTTGCCAAGCATTGAATAACAATGAATGTTTTATTGAAGTACAGTATTCTGAACCAGTGCTTTTTTTAAGCTGTTTAAGTGCTTAATTTTCGTTTGACTGCTCCTTTTCATGCAAATGTGAGTGTAGCAGAAAAATCCAATGCATCCTCCTCCCTTGTGCTTGTGTGATGTATTGGGCTAAACTGAAGGCTGGTGTGTGGCAAAAGGAAACAGAGCATAATTTATCATTTATCCACTGGCATCCTATCTTATTCTAGTTTTAGTTGTCTTTTCTTTATTTTGTTTGGAACAAACACGTGCAAAAAACCAAACCAAACAAAAAACACCCGAATTTTTTCTGTACGATACTAAGGAAAAAAACAAAACAAAACAAACAACCAAGTCAAAAAATAGTCTCTTCTTTTGCCTCTAAAATTGCCCTCAAACAGAGGAAAATGTAGGCACAATATGAATTTTTTGTGAATGAAAAGTGGAATTTGGTCTAAATATTTCAGCGCATGATTTTTTCACTCGTCTTCCAAGGACCAAATTGCAACTGGGAGTATTTTGGGAGCATTATGACTTCATTTATGAAGGGCAGGTTTTTAACGTGGTTATCACCTACAACTTTGGCAAGATTTTTTTACACAGGCTAGCACCTCCTTTTGCCATTATGAGGATCTGAGGGAAAGCTTATGTACCCAATGTGCTTTGTCCTTCTGAACATCTGGCCCCTTGTTTTGATTTGTGAGCTATCTTGAAAATCTGGCATCAGTTCTGGGGTTTAAGTTCTAATTAAATAAAGTACACCRTCTGGCCATAAGCTTTGCAATACACTAAGGAAAGGAAGAAAGGGGAAAAAAAAGCTGTCTTCATTTCATAGTCAGTGAAATTGAGATGGTGAGACCATAGAGTTATTGAAAATGGTCAGTATATTTTGATACTTAATTTTTCCTTCAAAAGTGGCTTTTAGTGCCTACATACAGACCAAACCAAATGTGTCTGTAATCTCAGAATTCCTCAGTTTTAAGACCACGAAGCAAGTTCTGACATTATGGCATGAAAATTAGCCATGCCATGCCGTAGTGCAATATATTATTGTATCCATTCCTGTATTATGATCAGACTCTTTACCTTGATTTGGGAATGCAAAATAATATTCAGATGTTTGGGGGCAGAACAACAGATACTGTGTTTGTTCTATGGAGCAGTAAACAAATACTCATCAGAATTCAAGTGCTGTGACACTAATAAAATGCATGATCATTCTCTTCTAATTAAAAACAATATCAAAAGCAAGTGGTCAGCCTTCAGCAGATACACAAATTAATCCAGCCTAGGGTAGCTTAAATATGTATTTCTTTGCTGTGTAAGAGAGGAGAACTTTCTATATCATGCCTATTGAGATCAGAGAAGGTTGTGTTTATCCAATTCTTTCTGCCATTTTTTCCTCTATAGAAAAGTTAGGTTAAAACGTAAGAATGTTTATGAAGTCCTTTCCTCGTATTCAAGGATCCACTAATTCGACCTCTGTATCTTGGGTCTGTGATTTTTCCAATGTTTGTATGTGTGTGTGCTTTCTTTGTCTATCCTCAAATGAGCAATGCATCTTCAGGTATCTTGGATCCAGTATTTTCTGGTTGGCCATATTGATTCTCCAGAGAGAAAGGAAGCTTTGTTCTCAATGTAGTTTTAACAGTTCAGCATCAAGGTCTGTCACATCAACACTGTTGGCATCAAAGAATTTGCAAAAACGTGTAATATTTCAAAAATAAAAACTCAGTTTTATTTTGCCTTTTATATTTGAGATAGGGAAGGGAAAACTGAGCAGGTTGGTTTTAATGGGAGGGAAATTCCAGAAGCAAATAAAAACAAAGTAGCTCCCTCAAAATTGAAAAATAAACATGTCCTCAATTTCAGTATCTGAAAGTAGTTTTTGAATTATTTTGAACTAAAATACTATTTATATACATACTGAGAACTGTTGTCAACTGGGGCACTTCATATATTCCTGCTTTAATCCATTTAATCCATCCAAGAGTCTGTCCAATGAGAAGGAAAGGAAAGGCAGCAGAGGTGTAATAAACACTGATTTAATTTTTACAGCACAGTACATTATAGAACTATAAAATTGTGTGATTAGCCAACTCATTAACACTGTCTTAAAGCAAATAAGTGTTTAGAGCTTGACACACTTAGTGCTGAAAACCTTTCTAATAGTAAATTTGAAAAGTAACCAGTGTTGCTTGAAATAAATATTGTGCTGCTGTGCATCATCAGGAGCTCTGTATTAGGGCTGTCATTCAATTATTCCCTTCTAATGCATTCCCTGTTTTATGGCACTCCTGTCTATACTGTTTTGACACTTCCTTGAGAGTGGTGCCGTGTAGAACCTGCAGAGCACTTTGTACAGGCCCACCACAAAAAATAACTTAATTGATTTAAGTACTGCCCTCCACTTTATAAAAGGGTTTCTTTTCACTTGCTCTTTTGTCCTGTGTTTATTAGTAGTGACTTAGGAGGCACAGTAGAAGCCAATATAAGAGTCATTGCAGTCACTTGAAGTCTGCTTTTCTGGTAGAATCCTGTAGATCCAGATGCTGTATTAGTTTTTTATGCTCTTAACATTTTCAGTGATGATTTAAGAGATCTAATCATCTGGTATGAGACATCTGAAAATTCCCATGTTTTTGTACAAAGACCGCTCATGGAATGCTTTCTGGAAATAATTTATTTGAGCTGGAAATTTAGAAAGTCTTGACTTTTGTAAAAGCCTGAAAATAGATAAACGGTGTCTTTTTATTTTACTAGATACTGGGAGGCCACTTCTGTCACTTGGTGCATTAACTTTAACATTTGGTATTATTTTGTATTAGTTCATTCAAATTTGAAAACTGTGTTAGAAAACTCCTGGAAAACAAATTTACTKTCTCAGCCAGTTTAACAAAAACATGCCTCTTAATAAATTTACCTCCTAAGAATGGTTTTTGGGTGTTTTTTTGGTCATTATCAGTTAAATAATGGTTGAATCACTTTCTTGTTTTAATGCTGTGCTTATAAAGATACTGCTTTGGATGAGGTCTGCCTGATGAGTATTTCCCCAGGTAGGGTTTTAAGTAACTGAATTGCAAGATCATGTCATAGAATGACAGAAAAAGGGAACTCTCACTGAAATTAAAATCTTGAGATGTTTTAGGGTGAGGCTCATAGCATGGTGTTCTTTTTTTGGGTATATTTCAGGGTTAATTTTTAAAAACAGATCTATTCCAAAAACACATCTAGGGAAAGATAAAAATATATTTCTAAAATTATGTCAGCCATTAAGCTACAGGTGATCTATCTTTAAGGACCTATTGTGTTCGAGAAATTGCTTTTGCTATGGGAAAATAATTATAAACCTGAGTGAACAAGGGGACTCTCATACTCAGCATTAAGCTACATGATTAAGCTCACTGATGCCTAATCAAGTGAGTTTAGGATGTTATATTTCTCTAGCAGCAGTTGCCAGCTGCATGTGCAGACAGAATGATGCGGGAGAGTTCTGTCCCCTTTGGTGCAAGGCCCACACGAGGCTGTGGTTCCACCTCTGCAGAAGCTGATTTCAGACTGAACTGTCACTGCCGCACTTTCTCATGGACCTTGTACAATGAACTGACCTGTCAAGATGAATACCACCAAAAGAATGAGATGAGTTGTGGGATTTAGGTCAGATCCTACAAGATACAAAACTGTACCCTTAGTTAAAATTGTCCTTACAGGTGTCCCTGGAGCAGTAAATGTGTGGAAGCTAGCATTGCCATGGCTGTCTGAACAAACAGTCTGGGGCTGATACCTCCTTAGTCCAGCTGTTTACTAAAGGAGGACTTCCACAATATCAGTCTGTTACTTGACATATTTGGTGCCCTTTAGGGGCTTCCTCGGGCAGTTAAGGGCCTCTTAGCTGTGTCAATTTGACTAACAGTATGCCATCCTGAAGTAGGGTATGAGATGTAGGGTACTCCAGGTAAGAAACGTGAAGGGAATGATTGTCTGGAAAGCCACAGCAAAGTGGGAATTTTAAAAACTGGTTCATGTCAGAACAGAATATGTATTCTGGAGCTCGGCCTAAAGCTACTGGCTCTGGGACAGTGAAAAGTTTAAAAGGTTTCTGCTTCTTGCTTCCTCTTTCCTCAGAGGTTAATTACTGGCAGTAACTGAGATAGCTTTTTTAAAGGTAGCTCTGGAAAATCCCCACAAATAAACTCTCTTTTCCCTTAAATACCCAGTATTGGCAGGATTGGATTCAGATTGTTTGCTGCCATGCTGTAAAACCTCTCTATTTTTAGACCCTTGAGTAGAGTCCAGACAGGAGGACAGTGATGGGACTAAGCCATCCAGCTAAAAGTGCTGCATTTAAAATGTCAGCAACTAGTTGTTTGAGGTCCATCTTTATAGGCATGTTTACTTTTGTACAGAGGAATAACTGTTCTCTTTGGAGTTACATTCTTGGCTTGTTTCCATTCATTTATATGCAAGAAGAGTAAAGCTCTAGTCAACCACACTCCATAGACGTCAATAAGAAAGGCATAATGGTGGATTCTCTCCTCTCCCCGCCATTTGAAGACACACATAAACCTGAAAATGAATTGGTAGTATTTCTACTTCAGTTTTTCAAAATCATTAGCAGCACAGAGTAAATGCATGCCTTGAAGTCTGGCTAATTTGTATATAATGGTAAATACATCTGGTTTTGAGGATGAGAAAAGTCATTAAACACTTCTGTGTTCTGTTAGTTTCCAAATATCTGAATATTAGTTGCAGGATTGATACATTCAGGAAAGAAACACAAAGAACTTGCAGCCTTTGTCCATTAAATGGGGCTTTTCCAGCCTTTCGCAACTTCACATATGTTAATGAAAAACATTTTCTGAGAAATTGGCAGCTTCATGCCTTGTAGCTAATGCCAGCTTTTTTCATGGACCAGTTCAAGGCAGAGCAAAGGGAAAAATGCCTTGTTTTAGTGCGTGAATTACTCTAACAAGCTTTCACATCGCCCCTCCTCTTATTAATATTCTTTTTGATGTGAGCTTGTAAAACAGAGGATTGGCTGTTAATCTCTGGGATCTCAAGGGCTTTTGGCAGTGGCCCATAATTGATGTGTTCACATGGCTGTTGTCTGACTACTAATGATTAGACAGCAGTGTTATCTCCCAGCTAAATCAGTGTTGCTTATAAATCACACTTGATAAAGTGCAGTTTCATTTCTTCAAAGGGTCTGTACATGTCTGTGTAGTTTGATACAACTGTCAGAGCCATTTCATGATTTTGTGACAGCTTAAATTAGGTTTATTTTTATGAACAAGATATTTGAATTTCTACCAAGCATTCAAAAATGTTTCATTCTATTTGTCTTTGTTTTAAGATTATTATGCAATGGGTAGAATAGAAAGGATATGCACAGTTAGGGCAGATCATCCTAGAAAATAACACATTAATAGTGGAATAATTGGACTGTCGATTTCTTGTCCTTTATTTCAACAGAAAAGGAGTTTCATTTGTAGTACATGTTGATCATGGTGTTACACTATAAAAACAGTCTGTGAGAGTAAAAGAAAAGAGATATGGAAACACAAGGCATTTCAACAATGGAGTCTGGGATTTTCTGGATGAAATCAGGTCCTTTGCATGCATCCCGTCTTTTTCAGCAGGATAGGAATGAAAAATCCTGACTAAAACTCTTCAAATACGAACTTTTGTCCTTGTTTGGGTTCGTAGAAAGCATGCTTATGAGGATCTTAAGGTACTAAGGCAAAATCACTACGTAAAAATGTTGTTGAGATAAGGACATAAAAACAGATCTCAAGGTGACCTGAATTCTGAGGCTCTGAAAGGAAAAGATTTGTGTGTCTGTTCAGCAACCTGTAATCAGATAACTTGGGTGCTGATAATGTTGATGCTCTCATGAAAAAGAACGAAGAGAACACTAAATCTGTGTTTCTTCTCTCTGCCCAAATTGAATGGCCTCAGGGTTGAGGCAAGTAGGTAAACAAATTTTGAAACGTCTTTCTTGCTGACTCTGGTTCTTTATATGCCTTCATGCTGCAAGATTAATCCTTCAGTCTCATTGCTAAGGGTTATTGGGCACTTTGTGTCAGAAACGGGCACCCTAACTGACACAGTAATTTGGATTGGAAGGAGCAGATACTAGTGGCTTCCTCCCCTCAAGGATTATTTTCCTTTAAAAAAGTCTTTACTGTACATATATTATTTTCTGAATTGTTTTAGAGCTCTTATTTGAAATACTACCTATTTTTCTCCCTGCTAAAACAACCACTATGGTGCAGGCACTGCCAGGTTCAGTGGACCTACTCCAGATTTATACCAGTGAAAGTGTACATCAGTTAGGAGGAAAAGAAAAGACTTGTCATAAATTGTCTTTCCTGAAGACACTGTAAATAGATCAAACTGCATTTGAGAGTAAGGATTTTAACTAGATATCCAAGAGTGGGTAATTCCAAGGAGAGCTAAACAGTAGCTTCAGCTCTTTTTTCAGCTGAGCTGTCACAGTGAAAAGAAAAGCTGAAAGGTCATTTCAGAAGTTTTTTCTTTAGTGACTTGCTAAATAATCATGAATGCTTATGTCCCATTCCTGAAAGTAATAATGCTGTCTTCTTCTTTAAATAAAATTAGGACACAATATCCTATGCTTGGTAGTGTTTGAAGCTAATACAGTGAATATTTAAGCTCTAAGGAATACAAAAAAAAAAAACCTAACTGATACAGCTCCTACACCCTATCAAAAAGCAGGAGACCTCTAAGGCAATAATACAGGAATATATTAGTCAAAGACCCACATGTCTTGTCTAAAAGGCGTAAGAGCTCTTAAAATTAAAAATTTTAGGGTCTGTAGACACCAACAAATATGGGGCCATTAAGTCAAAAGTTCAATTTTCAGAACATGCTAAAAATGCCATCCGTAAGAATATAGTCAGGCTTATTAAAGCTTTTGGTATACATAGGCCCTCAAGGAACTTCAGCTCTGTTCCTGAGGATTGCAGAAGGTCCTTCACAACCTTTTGGAAGAGAAATAATTAATTTAGACATTTTTTCTTAACAAAAATTTGTTGAATTCAGGAATCAACAGCCTCAGTCATAATGTGTGCAACTTTGCACTCAGAAAGTGAGTGGTCAGCAAATGGGTAAAAGGCAACAGTGAGTTATTGGCATGCAGAAAGTAAAAAAATAGTACAAAGAAGCCATTTCTCTTCTGAGTTTTGTTGCCACATTATATATTGTACTGCAGTCCTGGAAAAGTAATGTTTTATTAAATGGCTTCTGTACTCCAAAATGGCTAAAATGGCAGCTCTTCCACCAGACTGTGGTCACATCATCAAGTAACTGAAACCATCTTTTGGAAGTGGAGAAGTTCTGCTTTGGAGTCATAGGGTCATGATTTGTTTGGATATTAAGAATGAAAATTTCCACTGGAGCAGTTACATGATGATGCAATCAAATTAAACACTGTCGTTCCATATACAATTGAGAATGAGAATATTATCCTTGGTCTGTTGGAATCTTGATCTGTCATAGAGCAACCATACTTCCTTTCTCAGGTTGAAGTCTCACATGTATTAGAAATAAACATAGGAAAACTGAGGGTAATATTTATTTATAATGCTATGAGACCTATGTAAGAAAATACCGTATCTATTTTCAGGGTCAGAACCTTCGGAATAAAATGAAGCGGTTATCATTGTTAAAATGAAAAGCTTCTAAAGGCTCATAAATAAAACAGGATCTAACCCTCACCAGCAAGTGAACACTCCTTGTTTTTTATCATATTCAGTTGCATGACACTGACAGACACTTGACATCATTATGCAGTTTCTATCTAGCCCCTGACAATACAGAGAAATTTCTTCATTGACTATTCAGAATAATTCCTTTCTTGATTGTGGGATAGCGTACCTCTCTACACAGGATCAGTGTCTTGAGTCAATTTTAGTACCTGTTCATTTTGCATTAAAGCTTAGCAAAGCTTAGTGGCTGACTGAAGAAAAGTTTGGAAGTGCAGATTGACCAAGAGAAATCAAGATTCAATGCTGTAAGGTGTTCTAGAGACAATTATCTCAACTAATATGATTTGCGTGGGCTGAATGAGGAGCAATGTCTCTACAAGAAATTTGCAGGTGGTGATCTGGGCATCCTCCCAGATCTCTGCCAAGCATTAGAGTTGACATACAATTTTTCACAGACGCAGCCTTGGCAAAAGGATATCACTGGCAGCTGTCAAATGCTAATCTTTCTCACAGTAAAATGGATGAATGGCTTGGGAAATCCCACTCATCTAAGCTAGAATAGGAGATCCAAGAGAGGACAAGGAAGTTTCCTTGCCTGTTGTGTTCAGCATTTTGTGTTGCATTAGACCCTGCTCAGAACTTTGACCTTTCATCATAGTCTTGATTTATACTGGTCTAAAAATAAAATACTAGCATTATCATGTCTGTGGAGGTGCTGCAAATCCATAATGTCATGTAGTGTCATAAGGTCTGAGGAGTTCTGGAGGTCACCATATAAAAAGAACACGCAACTGTTAAAAGATGAGATTTCAGAACTCTGTGTGCTGCTTAATGCAGCTGATGCGAGTGGCAAAGAATATCTTTGGTACAAGGGGGACTTTTTTTTCCTTGTTCCATGTATTGAAAGTTTAATAGCACTGTAAGACTTCTAAGTGGATTTTTTTTTTTTTTTTTGCTTATTAGCAACTGTTCAGAATATTGAAATCATTCCAGATGTGAGTGATTTGCTTCTTTACTAGGAAAAAAAGTGACAGTTCTGTTAATGTCTTTTTGCTCTCTCCAACTACTCAGTTGATTGAAGTGGAGAAATTAATTTTAAGAGTGGGAAATACTTGGAAACTGCAAGTAGATGCTACTTGTGTTACTCAGTTCAACTCAATTATGCATCAGGTTTCTTGTTCATGGTACAATATTTGTAAATCACAAACTTTTAAAGGAAAAATATTATTCTCAAAGGTTTCAAAGTGTGACATTTAGATGAAATTTAGGCAGTTTGAATCGTCTTTACAATTCTTTTATATTTACGCTCTTGTAATTCTCAACTAAGTTCACCAAAAGAAGTAATTTTCTTAGTACCTATGACCTTCCTGAGCTTTAAATGTAAAATATTTAATAGCTATGTCTGTCCTATGGCAGAAATTCCTTTCTACATCCATGTCTTACAGTATGTATTTTTTTCTATGGTGACCTTTGTGGCATTGATCTTTTTTTCCTCCAACAATTTGATGCAGAATATTTGAAGAAAACAAAATATTAGTTCCGTTAAGCATGATGTCACAATGCTTCTGAGTTGGCCTCTGATATGATTTATAGGCACGAAATAGGGAATTGAGATTAAAATGAGATCTTTCAGACAAAATGGAGATTCTTCATAGTGGTAATTTCTGTTATGTGGTAGAATATGAAGGAATAGCTGTAGGTTTTGTATATGTAAATTCTCTGTGGGGCAAGGCTTGTAGCAAGAGGAGAGTTAAGGATTGGTGAGAAGTCTGGAAATGCAGACATGCTTCTGAGCACACAGACATTTTTTTCACATCACATTCTCCCATGTTCTCTTCCAAAGCAGTTAGATTAATTTCCTTAAAATTACTTCTGATTTATGATGCTGTGCATGAGATTACAATGAGGTCTTCTGAGGTCACCGTTGCTTTAGGAAATTAAGATACAGACAAGTATACTTTATGTATAAACAACCTAGTCTCCTTTTCACTGTAAAATCTAAAGAAAATCCTAAATTTGTAGGATTCAAAACTTCCAGATAGGGCTGAATGCCTTTATTTCCTATTTTCTTTTTCAGACATAGTGATTCTGTGAAGTATTAATTCATAACTCTAAAGAGCTTGTTAATGTAATTTTCAAAGTTAGAAGTTTCTTAGTCTTTTCTGTCTTTATGTTGCATTTAGAAGCAGGATTTAGGTTTGCAAAGGGCCAGGCTTGGTTTTTTAATTAGGTTCTGTAATAGGATTCAGATCTTCTTTTCACATTCTTTCTATTAGGGCAGACATTCCCACTGGGAATACTTACAGTAGATTTTTCTTTTTTTCCTCTGTCTAAAAAGCTATGCTTTCTGGGAAGAGCTTACACTTAGCTTGAAACTTGCTTCTCTGCCTTTCTCCTGGCTGTGTTGGTAGATGGATTAAATGGCTTTTGGCGTGTGCATTTCAAAATCATCTGGTGGATGACACTGCAGTAGTGTATGATCTACTTTGGTCTTCGATAGGTAGACTATTTTATCCTGGAGATGTATCTTCAAAGACACACCTTCATTAAATCAGGAAAGTGTGTTTTGATATACAGAACTTGATTCCAGCATGTAAAGTGCCTGAGTAAATGAATGGCAACCTTGTTTATTATAAAGTCTTGCCTATTTCTTGTTGATATATTTCCTGTCTCTTCCATATGTGCTTCCTCCTACTGATGAATGTAATGCAGCCACCAAAACAGACTTTTTTTTTTTTTTTTCCTGGTGAATGTTCAGATAAAGGATTGCTCCATGGAGCAGTGACTACATTGCTTGGCAGGTGGTCTTCATTTTCTGTGAGCTTTCTGCTACTAAGCATCATAGCTCCCTGATATGATCAAACACTTGGCAGTGGAAAACTGCCATGAATAACACTGCAGCTTTGTAGCCTTTGTCACCAATCAGCTCACAAAAGCTCTTGGAATTAGGTGAAGAAAATATTGCTTGAATATTTCTGTCTTTTTGTACTCCTTTGATTGTGTGTCTAAAGAGAGCATCTATGTAAATAACCTTCTTCAGATTCAGATTTTCAATCTCATATTGGAATCTCTCGTGTGATAAACAGCAAGGCTCAGTATGCACCAACACCTGGGAATAATAATGAAAAAATAACACTGAGAAACTGCAGAGCATCTGTTCTTGACATTAACTTTCCTCAGTCTGACAGACTGCCACCACCAGATGTTAGTCTTATGTGCCTTTTTTTCCACTGGAGATGGCGGTCTTCCTGCCTCTCTTTGCCTCTAATAGCTTGCCCTTTGGAGAATTCATGATAACAATTGTGTCACCACAATGATCTCTAAGAACCACCACTTTCCAGTGCTGTTATGATTATCAAACAAGATGGGATAATTTTAAAACATGGAAATCTGGAGCAATATTTAAGCTTAGTATATTTTTTTTCTTGTGACTAAGGTCATACTTGTGCAATGAACATGTACCTCAGTGACAATAAGTATCCACTTATTTCTCAGCCAAAGGTTTAGTGTTCCGATTCACAGAGAAACAGCCCCGTTTAGTGCAAGCGTCCCTATTTGGCCTTGCCCTGAGTGAATGTTTCTAGTAGAAAACATGAACATTTATTAGCAGGTCTAAATAAAACAGAACTGAGCACAAATATTTGTAACAAAGAACTTAATAGGATACACTGTCAGATCCATGCTTTCCTTAGCTCCCCCTCACTGTTTATAGTACTCAAAAAACTGAAAACACATCTGTCAATTTAACCTACATTCATTTTAAACATTGGCTAGTTTAGTATGACCACAGAAAAAAAGTTTGGATTTTTCTTGCTCTGGTTTTGTGATGAGTCTCTTTTATGGAARAATGATGTTGCATGTGTAGTGGGAGGTTTTGCACAGCTTTACAGAACACCATGTAACTATAAAACAGGCTATTCATCAGCATTTTTTGGGTTTATAATGGGATGTGGCTTAGCTTTTCTTAAGTGCTAGGCTCCATTTACCTGCCAGTTACTGACCCCGGTTCTCTTCTGGATTGAAGCGAGGTATGTTAAGAACTCCTAAATTATGCCTGGGGTACACAACTGACCCCGTTTCACTGCCAGAGCACCATTACACAGCCAGTGCCTGGGAGTAGGGCTCTGTGCCATCCAACCGTGTGCCTCCACTTGGCATCAGGCAGCAGGAGCTGCAGAGTGGAGAATCAGTGTCTCCCCATGCCCAGCATACACAGCTGTGGTTTTCTGTGATGTGTGCTGTTAGATACTGCAAGTAACAGCTGCTGCTGGGGGTCAGTTGATGCTTGACTTTACCGTGTGCATTCAAGTCTGCTCGGCAAAGCTTTCTGCCTGTGCTTTAACTCTGCGACTCYGTTGGCATAAAGAGAAGAATAAAGACATCATTTCTTGAATGCATTGTTCTATGCCACAGGAACTCTGCTTTAACCAGTGGAATTTTGATGGTATTAGTAGGTTTTTACTCCTTAGGGATGCCTTTAGTATTTATGTTTTCACTTTGATTTTGGTGTTGTGAGGTTTTTGTGGTTGGTTGCTTGTGATTTTTTGTTGGTTGGTTTTTGCTGTTTTGCTTGTTTGATTTGGTTTGTTTGTTTTGTTTGTTGGGTTTGTTTGTTTGTATTTTTATTTACCTCTAAACTGAAGATTTCATTCTCAGTATAAAGAATCCCCTCTAAATCAGGAATAGTTTGGAGAAGATTGTGGTTATAGGTCCTTCCCCTCTCCTGCTTAGTTCTAATGTAATTGAGATCAGAATCCAGGCTGGTCTTACAAAGATTGTGCAAAACATTTTTACGAAGTTATTGAGCATTATTTTAGCACACATAAGGCTTGCACACACAATGAAAAACCTTGGCTCTCACTTTGCATTTATGAACAATGCTAAAAAACAATAGAATTGTTACAAAGGTCAATGGTAACAAGTGTTACAATTTTAGAAAAGTTCTTCCTAATTTGTAATTTTGTTTTCTCATTATGAAAAATGTCCATTGGATGAAGTGAGCTGATCTGTGATACATGTATAATACCTTTTAGTCTGTCTTTTTCTTTGTATCCCATTGCTTTACAAGAAGGCAAAATTAACTTTGAGCTATGTTAAGACATATTTGAGCAAAACCTAGAGTGAGTCATTATGTCTTTTCTGTTGAGTTTTCTTATGAGGTCCAAAATTAAAAACAGCATAGTCTTGAATACATTTGTTAATCTATTTCAATGCAGCTAAAAAGCTATTTTAAGAAAATCATTAGGTTCAAGAGTGATTTCTTTGTTTGATATGTGTGATCCAGTGGGCTAAATTAACATGAGTTCCAGGTGGTTTAGCTAATTGACTGGGCACACTCACATCCTTATCTAGCTGTCTTTTATGGGACAAGGGACCTTAGAGTCAGAGTGAAATATTGAAAACCTCAGCCAAATCTTTATACAGAAAAATCTGCTACTGAGTGGATTGGAAGTCGTGAGATAACTTCTTGAGCTCATATGTTGATATTGTCTCTGTGAATTGTCTTGTGTTCAGACTGATTGTCGAGATGTATTCTTGTAAAAAATGCATTTTAGAAACCCTGAGTAATAGATGGTTTGGCTCAATTCTTATAAAAGTCCTCTCTGTTATTCTAAGTAGAAAGATCTAAATGCTATCCGGAAGGTACTAGGTGGGTCATCCTAATGTATTTTAAATGACGGGATTACTAGAGATTGTATTTGCTGCCATATGAATGTAAGAATTGTTTCAACCACTAATTTCTCTACAATACACGTGAAAGAATAGCATTTGTGTCTTTGTACTTGTCTTTATATATGTTTTTCTTTAAATAGAAAACAAAGTTCCCAGTTCACAAAATCAATTTCCATCCACAAATCTGTTTACGTCAGTGCCAAGAAAAAAAATAAAGCTAATCCTTGTTTTAAAAACTTATTATTATTTCATACTAACAGATTATGACAACAGGGAATAGTCTAGTAGAAACTTAGCAAGTTGCCTTGTTTAGTGTGTATGATAGATATTTCTGTACTTAATTTTTCATGGGCAGCATTTGGGCTAATGTAAAAAAATTTGAACTCCTAAGACTGAAATTATCTGTGATACACTAAATCCCTATAGAAAGAAACACAGTCTTGGCAAACTGGGCTTTCTATTATTTTTTTTTTTCAATTATGCATTTTATTTTATTTCATTTTGTTTTGTTTTGTTTTAATCTTTTTATCTGTCACAGCACCATTATAGTAAGTTTGTCTGTTGTTTTCAGGTTGATCCCCTGTTTACAGTGCCTGCACCTCCACCTCCGATTTCCAGCAGTATCACACCTCAGATTCTGCCTTCCTACTTTTCCCCATCTTCATCCAATATTGCAGCACCAGTCGAGCAGCTTTTGGTACGGACACGTTCAGTGGGTGTAAACACCTGCGAGGTTGGAGTAGTAACAGAGCCCGAATGCCTTGGACCCTGTGAGCCTGGGACCAGCGTGAACTTGGAAGGAATTGTGTGGCATGAAACTGAAGAAGGTAAATTGGTTTTTTTCCATTAGGTTTGTCTCTGAATGTGTCAACAAGGGGGCACATGCTKTGTCTGCCTGGGTGCTAGCTAAAGGCTTGCTAATCTGTTGGGACACCATTATATACTACGACAGTCACAGCTTTACCGTTCAGCTAGTGAGTTTTTATTTTAAAAACAAATGGCAGGTCTTTCTATTATTTAAAGCAGCTGTGCTTTCCAAATGACCTACCATGTAACCCCAGCTAATAATAGAATTGTTTCCTCTCTCTATATTAAGAAGAGCATATGAAGAAAATGCTAGTAGAATAGCATAAATATGCTGTTTAAACGTACATCATGAGGGGGTGTTTGTGTGATGGGAGCAGATATATGAATAGTTTAGATGAAAACTTAGAAAGCTGAATATTTCAGCTGATAAGAAATGTCACCATTACATAACAATAGAGGCCCCAGAGACCCCGTAAAAAATTCAGTTTGATGTGATTATTTTTGTATTTTGCTTATCTAAAATACGCTTTAAGAAGAAAGCTTTCAGCCTTGAAGAAAAGTGTTCCATGTGGTGAAGAAGTGCTATCAAAACCAGATTGATGTCTTTAATATCCTTTGAAGACATTTGTCCGAGTAGGAGGGCTGGAGAGCTTTGGGGAACACTAAACATTGATTTGCTATGATTTAGAACAAAGTAAGTAGGAAGAGGATTATGCTGTGATATGCAGATTTTTCCATTTTCGATTTCAAAAGCTCATTATTAAAATGCCAGCTTTCTCCTGCTAAAAATACTGCATGTGTTCACTAAACTTCTGCAATTTTTCATTTAATAATAGCAGATGTTTTAATTTATAGCTGTGTTAAAATCTTCCTGTGACAGTCCTTACATTTCTTTGGAGGATTATTTAATTTTTAGTGATCTACCTTGCTCAACAGTGAAAACAAGATTATTTACAAAATGATATAATGACAGAATACAGCAGTGCATTGCTTCATGATAAATCCTGACATGCTTCAGACCGTATGCACAATGGCATTTCATCCTTTGCAGTGATATATAAGACCTCACCCAAGTGCTCTACACTGTCCTCTCAAAAATCAATAGAGAGAGTCAGATTTACTTGCTCTTATATGCTTTCATCCATCCATCTCTCTCTCTGTGTATGTCTACAGCAGATTCATAAGGTAGATTGATCATTTTAGATTGTTTTTAAAGCATGGTATAAATTCAGTTTTAAAATATCCCTGCAGAGATGACTGCCCTTAGCAACTCCAATCTTTCTTGGCTGGCCTGTATTAACCAGAGCTGGAATGTGTGGGTGTTAACTGTGTTGACATGAAAGAGCAGTAGCTGTTAACAGTGTTATTCTTGCTGAATAAACTAAACTTCTGACCCCCACTGAATTTAAGAGGCCTTCCCTATGAAAGGTTTGGCACCAGAAATGAAGTATTAAAAAAAGTGCATTCTGGTCAGGGTGACATTCCATTTACCAGTATCTCAGCACTCTAATGGTTTAAAAACTCTTCTTAGTTAATGGAAATTAACTCCCTTAGCCTTTTCCTAGTTTTGTCTCAAACAATTTTCTGAAACAGCTCAATTCAGTGATTGGCATATTTGAGCAAAACTGTTATGAGTGTGCCTGTTTTCATATCTGTACAAACACTCTTTGGTTTGTAGCTAGAGTGACTACAAATATAGATGAAACAGGATTCTAAAATACCCTAGAAATATAGCTAGAGTGTAGATTAAGAGACTGAAGATAGTTGATATGACATCATATTGTGTGGTTTGTACCCTGCTGCTCTTTGGGTTTGAGTGTTTCAGACCCTGCTGACTGAAGAAAATAATACTAATTTGACTGTTTTATCCCAGAGTCCACAATCTACACTGCATTAAGAAAAATTAGTTCCTAATGATGATTTTTGCAATTTAATTAAGTTTTGATGTCTAGAGCACACATATAAGTATATATTTATGTGTTTTCAAACTTTATGACATGTTTATGAAAGCAGCAATATAGAAGCTTGCATGGAGCCATTTCTGCCAAATTCTAGGAAACAGCATACAGATGGGTGTTCTTTTTACCTTTAATTGAAAAAAAAGTATTATCAGATGGCCATTTTCTTAAGTCCTGATTTTAACTTTAGGGCAGAACACAGCCTTTCTTAAACTGGTGTAAATCCAGTTTACTCTAACCAAAGTCTTTGTAACTAGGCATATCTAAAACCATCTTGATGTTCATTATGACATACACATTTCTTTGGTGATTTTCATGTTTCTTTAGTTTTCACTCCCTTTGCTGCTTTCCAAAACTTAATAAAAACATGCATGCAAACTGAAATTTTTCTGTCTGTCTATATACGTATGCCATAGCTTCTTAACATAAAATAATTTGAAGAAGCTAAGGAAGGTATGAAAATGTCTGATCATGGCTTGTGTTTGGAGGTATTTGAATTACTTTGTATCTAGTTTAGCCACTCTGTAAAATAAGTTGTGAGGTGATAAGGATGGGCTTGTAGGCTGGCTGCATACTCATAGGAGCCAAATGTGCTGCTGAGCAGCCTCTCCATGTGCTGCGGCAACTAGTTGTGGGAATTCAAATACACAGTTATGACAAGAATAGTAGCCTGAGTCGAGAAACATGAAATCAAACAGTTTATGCAGAGCTCATTATTAGCATAAATGCAATACATGTTTTATGAAAGAGAAGGTTATGAAGAAGAATTCCTGTTGTGGAGGTATCTGAAATAACCAGTTTGCTTTTATGTATGTTGAGCAAGTTGTCACATTCTGTTGCATTTGTTCTTTGAGGTCCGAAAAAGGATGATGTTCAGACTTATGAGTCATGTTTTTAAGATAATCACTCCAAGGGTGGGGGGCAAGGGAAGAAAGCAACACTGGATTTCAGACAAAATTCTGAAAGATGAAAAAGGGCATTGTTACAGCTCTTTTCACCGCTCCACACCACTCTATTTAGTTGACTTGATTTAATAAATCAGACCATTTTTCCCAGGGTGTTTTAATCTTCAGAGGTGTAGAGGGAAGCTGGCATCTGAAGTCTCTGATATTCCTACAATTGACTGAGACTGCTGGTTATCACATGGGCATTTCTAAGTTGCTGCACTAAGTTGTGTAGTGTTTAATTGCTACGTATGTATGCCATAGGCATTGTCATCTGCATAACAAATTTGTTTGGATATTACTTTGGTAGTGTGTCCAAAGTGGTGGTAATGGCTGTGAAACAGAGCACTGAAGGGACTGTCTGAGGCTACCCTGTGGGAGAGGAAAGAGAAATGATGATGTGAGCAAGTCAACCTGAAACTGGCAGCTGATAAGGATATCTGACACCAGAAGCTGTCTGCAGTAATCCCTCCACAGAAAGCAGCTTGGTGGTGTTAACTGGAGTGTGGATTTTGGTTTGGTTGGTTATTCTGATGTTCTGGGAAGCAGCTGGTAAAAGTTTCTATTGCTATACTGAGAAAGAAGTTTATCTTGAATCAGGTACTTGCTAAATTGTGTGATTATCTTCTGGGAAAACAATTTCTAAGTGAGCAATAATTGCTTCTTACTGCCTGGAGGAAATAAAAATGACCCAGAAAAAAGGGAAACCACCAACCAACTTTCTAAATTGCTTAGAGCTTGTGTTTTTGTTCAGCTTCTCACACACAGTTGCCCTGGGTCGCGTCCTGGTTTTGGTTCTGCATCTAGTAATAGAGTYTGCCTTTAGGTGGGAACCAGTAGTTCTGATGTCTTCTTTTCCTTAAAACTGCGTAGAAGACAGCCTCTGCTGTCTCTGTGTGCAGAAGGAGCTGTCTGTGTGTTGTGACATTCTTCCTCTTTGTGCAGATCAGGTGCAACCTGCTGTTGTTCAGTAACAAGTAATGGGGAAATGAGTTGTGTTTTTTAATCAGGCTCGGCTTGTTGGTCTTTGTAACTTGAGACTGGTTGCCAAATAGAAGAAACAGGAATCTGCTGGATCTCAGAAACTTGATGGGGTCATTCCTAGGGTATTCCACAGTTATCATAGAGTCAGTTCTGACACTATTTTGCAGCATTTTTAGAGAAATTTAGTAGAAAGGAGAAGGCTTAGATGACAAAAAGGCATGCTGGTATTTGTTGTGTATAGGGTTTTCCAGCCTACCACTTTTGCAACGAATCTGCATAGTTTGTTTCGGAAACATTATCTGTTGCGCAGAGCTAATGTGGATTCCTCTCTGCCTTACTATGTGGTCTTAGTTTTGCAAAGAGTACTTAAAAGGACAGTGTGTTTTAAATGTCTTTGGTTAGATATGTGTTTGTACATGTGTGTGTAAGTAAGGGTGTGTATGTGTCAACAGAAGCAGAATTAGAAGAATGAGTAGTCTGGCTGCCTGTTATTCCTGTTTGCAATTTTTGTGGTTTAACAACCACTTTTTCTTACTTTCACAAATACAAAGGCCTGATGAAACAATGAAACTTGTAATGGTGAAAGCCATGCCAAATAGGGAAACAAATTTAGAAATTAGAGATTTTTATCAAAGAACATTACAACAATTCGTATTTGAAATTTAGAGAAATATATTAAATCACACTGTTGTCTTGAGCCCAAGCAAGGTTTATTGAGAGAGGCAATATGCTTTATTAAACCAAGTTAAACAGTTGTAAAAAACAGGTTTGCTTTTAGACTGGGTGCATTTATATTTCTGTGTGATGTAGACCATTGACTTGCTGAGTATGAGGGTTGGGTAATGTTAACCACATTTAGTTCAGAGTTGTGTATTTATATGAGAGAAACATAAAGATAACTACTGCTCAAAAATGAGACATTATTATGTCCACTTTACAGAGAAGAGGTTTGTGGAGATAGTAGGGGTTTTTGGCTAGCTACATTAACAGAACACCTACAATCCAGCTGTTTTCTCCTACTGCATGGATTGTCTGCTGACCCCAGTATGAACATCACCCACTATCAAAATGCCATCCATCAAGAAAAAGCCTTTGCATGTACTTATATTTTACATATTATGTTTAATTTTTGCTCTTTCTACTGTATATTATGCCAGACCCAGTAAATCAGTGGATTTAAGGAAGCGTTAAATAGGTGATTTTTTATAGACTTCAGCTGTCTCATTGTATTATCTCAGGTACTTGGAGTCTGACATGTATTGTGTGTTACATAGAAATTTGTAGCAGAAGATACATGCTTCGCATCGCACAATGGAAAGCCGCAGTCTTGCATAGAAATGTTTGTGGTTTGTGGGAGCTCTGTGTACTTCACAGAAGGAATCTGGGATGTATACAGACTGTCTGAAGCAAGTTTTAAGAGTTGTAGGATTCTTACGACAAAGATGGATTTAGCTGCAGTTAAACCAAAGCTTGTCATGTCTGAAGGGGCCATATGATCATCTCAGCTGTTTGCCTGACCTTATTAGACCATGCACTTGTTTAGGGACATAAATTCTGGCATTGTCCTCTAACTGGCCTCTGTACTGTTTCTTGTGAATTTCCTTGAAAACAGAGTGCTGGCCAATGATGGAGCCAAGGAGTGCCTACTACTTGTAGCCTGTTTCATACCGCTTTCAGCTAAAATAAATGAAGCAAATAATTATTTTAGAGTATCCACAGACGCCCCTCAATTGGTTTTAAACCATTGGGATTGACTGTATGAACCAGGTGCACATGGTTGTGATGTGGCTTCAGTTAGTTGTCCTGAATCAGCTGGGTCACAATAACCAAACCTTTGCAGGCTCTTTGTTGTCAACAAACAGTACATAAATCATATCAGTATAAACATTAGTGAAGCAGAAATTCAAAATAGGTTGTGGATGGTCCCTGCTGGCAGAGCAAGGGAGATAGGAGATATTTTGACTTCCTTGAGTTTTAATTTTGATTCTGTTACAAAGTGCTCTGTTTTCCAAAAATTTCAGTTAGTCATTCACATAAACATAAATTTAAGTTTGAAGCTGTTTGTCCAGGTGATGGAGAGCACCACAGATTAGTGAAAATCTATGAAAGGAAAAAAAAAAAATTGCAAACAGAACCACTGTTGATTTGTTAATTTCCGGGCTAAGTGCAGCAGAGAAATTAAGCTAACTCATCACCCTTTCAATTTCTTCCCAATACCATTGCTTCAGATTTTTAAAGACTGCAGACCAACACTGGAAGAAAAGCACTTAGAAAATTTGTGCTGTTAAATGTTAAATTTGGTATTTAAATGATAGCATTCCTCCTTGAACATAAACACCCCACAGGGTCTAGCCAATGCTAGTCCTACAAATTTGTTTAGAAAGGCTGTAATGCCTGTGTTGCATGGGGGAATGTGTGATTTCTTTACTGTCTAGTGCTCCTCTTGTTGATTCACTCTTACTATACTGATGTAATGCTAAGCAAACTGTAGCCACAGTATAGTCACAATAACTGACCAAAAACTTCAGAAGTGTCTTATTTATCCTGGATCCAACAGGCAGCTTATCTAAAAGGACCTGGCAAATGCCACATTTTCCAACTGAGTGAGAATCTGGGTCTAATTCTCTTGGTATAACCCAAAGCAGAGAATRAAAAAACTTAACAAATTCCAGACAGTGCTTACATAAAACTCTTCATATTGCCAGACTCCTACAGAGGAAGACTCCCTGCACTGCTTGTACATACATAGAAAATTATCCCTTTTACAAACAAGCATATGGGGGCAGGGAGGGTGCCTAGAAAAAGGAAGGAGGATAATTGAGATTGGAAACATTTGCTTGGAGCTATTTGAATGCGAAACTGAGCCTGCTCAAGCAGTGAGGTTATGAGCACTGAAGGAGTTGCTTCAAGAAAAGCAACAGTTTTCAGCATTTATTGCTCAAAAGCAAAATTTCAGTAGCAGCAGATTGCTTAGAAATGAGACTGTTCCAGCACAAAATACTTGGAACATGTGATGTTTAGATTTGTAGATAGCAGGGGGAGAGATGGCTGCTAAAGAAGTGTGTGTGCATCCAAGTGTTTTCTTACTAAATAAATACCATTGGAGTAAGGAATGAAAGCACAATTGAATGGGCATCTTTAGTTAGTGTGCTTCAGGAATTAATCAACTTACTTATTTAAAAATGTTCTCTATTTAGAGATGGTCACTATTAATTTTGTATGTAGTTTAAATAGGTAGGACAAGCTGTTGTATTCCAGTTTTGCTACACTCCCAATCAGTGCCAATCCTGTGCAGTAGTGAATGAGAGGTTCTCTCACTTGGTAAGATTTTGTATTTTTACTAATACAGATTAATATAAATTTAAAAAATAATCCATTTTTTCACTGTTTGAGGCTACATCATGAAAAGTTGCTTTTGGCATTGGGACTAACCTTCCAGCATAAGATCAGTGACTGGCCAACAAGCGGCTTTTATTTTTAAAGAAATAGTTGACATTTATATTTTGGTATCCTGAGGCATATTTGTAATTCTTTTGAGTTGCTACTGATGTAGTAGTAACTAGCTACTAAATTGGAATTTTTGGTGGCAAGTAGCAATCCAAAAAGGAGAAGGAAAAACTCAATTAAAAATTTTGAACASTGAGGAGCCCTTTGACCCTCAGTGTTAAAAAAAGATTACTGCATATGCTTTTGTTCTAAGAGAGGGAGGCAGGAAACACAGAGGTTGAAAATGTAAAGGTTGAGGGAGAAGAAAAAGAATATATATATATAAAAAAAAAAAAAGTCTAGGGAAATAGCTTTCTTGATTTAGTCTGAAAAAATAGGTCTGAAATTACAAAAGCTGGTGTTGCAATGGAAAGCACCATTGAAGTTCATCAGTTTTATATCCCCAAGTGCCATGAAATTTAGGGCCATAAAACCCCCTAGAAACATCTGGGATGAAAAACAAAAGGCCAGTATTAGAGCACTGTGCTTTAATTTGGGTTTTTGGGGTTTTTTGTTGTTGTGGGTTTTTTTGTTTTCTTTTAAGGAGTATCAACTAAAGCAAAACACACATCCATCAAAATTAGTACTGGTTTGTGTTTACTAGCTGTAAATTTAAAGCTTAATAGAATTTAAAGGGGATATAGCTATGGAAATAAAAGGCTGTAGAATTAATTTTTAAGGGCAGATTTTTTACCATCCTTGTTAAAGATTTAATCAGAATAAAGAAGAATATTTAAGAAAAGCTTCAAACACCTTATTTTCCCTTACTTTTTTCTTTTGCCCCGTTCTAAGATTTCATTTACGTTTATTAGGAATGTTTACTAGGCCCTCACTTGGGTAAATACTTACTGCATTTAAGTGATTTTGTTTTGAGTTTTGTTGTTGTTTCTGTTTGAATGCTAGAGGCAGATCAGGCTATTTGCTATTTCTGTAGTAATTTAGCTAATAGTAGAAGGATCGCCATTAATGAAATGGAACTGACATTAGTTGTCAGGAGATGGCAGTTCTGTAGCCAGTCCCTAACACTGAGGGTAAATGTTGTGGAAAATCAGTTTCAAGCTTCCAATTAATCTAGAGGTGGGGTACTCCCCCCCCGGTTAAAACTTCTTCGTTTAAGTAGGTTGAAGCGAGTTATTATGTTTTACTGCCTGTTTACTGTCCCCTGCATTGACCGAACCTGTGCTTCTTAACCTTGCATTCATATTGAGCTGGCTTTTGTGGATCTTKGAAAGCCCTGAAGCTATGTGACCCGCTCTAGCTGGGATTTAGAAACAGTAAGAACAGTCTCAGGTTTCACTAAAGGAGCTGTTTTCCTGAGGGAAGAGAGAAACCGATGACAACTTTTAGCAGAGTATGACTTCTAGTGTGTTATAGATTTTAAAAAGAAGCTTACTTTATAGGTTATTCTCTACAAGTTTCTGAAAGTCCTAAAACATAAGACTGAGTTCCGTGGAGAAAGTTTTACAACAAATTAACATTGCTTCTTGAGAGATTTTGTTCAGATGTCACTCTCACCTTTGACAGTGAAGGCAGTACAAGTTTGTCTGCATCCAGGCCAGTTTCATCCAGAAGAATCCCTAGCTATTGGTATACTTCATGTAGCTTCAGACTAGGAAGAATCACTGGTTACAAGACCGAGCAATTAATAAAAGTTAAAAAAAAAAAACAAAACCAAAAAACTCCCAGATTCCAGCAACTTCCAGCCAGACACCTTGTTTTAGATGTGATATAACCAGAGGGAAGGCCAACAGATGCTACTTATGTTCTTTAATGAAGATCAGATTATTTTTGCTGAATGCTGAAAAGAGAATGGCATCTCCACGTAGTTGCGCAGATTTGAAAAAGTCTTCCTTTTCTTATTGTGTGAAAGAAAGAAAAAATTTGTCAGTGATAGTCCTACAAAAATTTAAAATTCAGCAATTTAGAGCACATATTACTCTTAAGTGGCAAATTAATTTAGTCCTTCCTGAGATTTTTCAACTTCATCAATTTTTTGTAAACCTCATCTGGGCCCCATTTCTTTCAGGGTGCGTACTACTCAAAGATGGGAGTGAAAGATCTGGGGTCTGAAACATAATTACATAGATGTTTATTTTTCATTAAACTGCACAGTCAAGGTTGGTTAAAAACAGACTTGTCTGGGAAAATGTCCAAACATACTTCAGGGCTGGGAGAAAAAGTGGCAGCAGTGTTGCTGGAAGTGTTAGCTGGAGAGATATCCACAGCACTTGGGCTTTCTCTGGCCAGTATGCACATCCTGTTTGAGATGTCTCCTAGATTTGTTTGTTTGTTTTTGTTTGGTTTTTTTGTTTGGTTGGATTTTTTTTGGGGGGGAGGGAGGGGCAGGGTTTGGTGTTTTTTGGTGTGTGTGTGTGTATCCCAAAGGCTGGACAGACTGATTTCCTTGAACTTTCCTTATTCCAGCACCTAAATTTCTGTGGACCTCAACCTCGGCACTGTTGTGCCAAGGTACTGCCACTTGCTGAACAGGGAAGCTGTAGGTTCCAGGTAACTTGAGATGGGTTTTGAATGACTGCACCTCCCCTGCAAACACCTTCCTTGACAGTGGGGATGAAGTTGTATAACATTTTCCTAATTTATTTAATGATACTCACTGAAGGGTCTTCTGCAAAGTGACAGTCAGTTTCTCCCTCAGATAAAGATTAAAGGCAGCACAGAGGTCCAAATTTATTAACTGATCCATTTTCATATGAAATATGAATGGATAGGCTAATGCCATTTCATTTTACTTTGATTCTGCCCACACAAGTGGCACATGAAATTAGTATAAATGAGGGGGAAAAGGGACTCTTGAGGGTCAGGAGTAAATCTGTACTTGGTTTTGCTTCAAGGCAGTAGCTGGTGTTTGCATTACAAATTATTCTGTTGGTCTAGACAAGCAAGTGACAGGAAATAGCTCAGAGAAAATGTTTTTGTATCCCCAAAGCGTTATCTTTGGGAAGCACAGTTAGTAATGCTGTTGTGAAAAGAAACCTCCATTTGGACAGACAGCTTGATGCAGGCAAAGCTGCTAATTTGTTTTCAGCTTCAAGGAGATTTAGAGTCTTTGCATCTTTGGCAGTAACACACAATGTAATTATCTGCTTTCCCCTTAATCTTCAGTCTAGATGCATTGGCTTAATGTGGCTAGGACAGGGCTGGAATGTTGACTGAATTAGTTGCACCAGATAGCTTACCCTAACAGGTGAGGAGAAGTTATTCCACACTCTTGACTTTGTAATATGAGAGAAGAACACTGGCTGTTCTTTTCATCATTGCATCTAGTGGCAGAAACCTTTTAAAGCAGAATGGAAAATAAATTGTGGGGTATGAAAAGGAGGTGACAGAACTAATGTTCTTGCATTGGCAACATTACTCAGCTAATAGGGGCTCTCTGTAAATAACAGCTTTGCTTTCATCTATTTTCTGCCTCTTTCTTTCACAGAAGTAATTTTGTAACACTGCAATTTTTAAGTCCTGCAGAAAAAGCTAACTGTGGACCAGGAGATTTGTTTGCATTCCTATTATTCAGTTTGATATGGTTGGTGGGCAGCAGCTGCTTACACTTTTGGAGTATGTGCCATTAATATACCACTGGTTTAAAACTAGCTCAGTTCACCAAACCTGCAGTCTTCAGTAAAGGGATATAGCACATCATTGAGCAATTAAATTATTTAGTCAATCCACTGGTTAAGCTTAGGTCAGCTTTGAAGGGTAAATTTCATTGCTGGGATACATTCTTGGCTATGAATGAATGCATGAATAATCTGTCTTTGAACCTTAAGATGCACAATAGACACAATAACTCTTGAGCTGAACTCTTGAGAGTGGGCTGATTTATGGGCAGCTGTTGAAAGTGCTCCTAGTCAAATTATTTTTTAATCTGTGAAGTAGAAACCTGTAGTATATTAATTACTGGATACCATTCCAGTGGTAGACAGAATAAAGCTGTGCAAGTTTTTACGACAGCTTTTTAATTTATAAATTAAAGATTAAAAGGAAAAAGTAATGATTTTGGCATGGTACATTGCCATAAAATGAAAATCACTTGTCAGGGTTCCAGCAGACAAATAGCTGAAGGCATTGTTGACCTCAGCTGCTCAGCCAGTTGATCTGTGTGAGTTGCCTCCCGTTTAGCGCAGGCAGCCGCAGGAATTGCGCCTGCTCCCAGAGCCAGCAAGCTCACAGACCTGCCTCAGCCAGCGCCAGTTTCATTCACATTAATGCTGTGATTGCAGGTGACCAAGGATCTGACACACATCTGTTTGTATCTTCCCTGTCTCAAGCTCCATAGCCTCGAGCAGAGGGCAGGAGCTGATGTACAGGAGGGTGTAACATTCAGTGCGCCTAAATTTGGCCGGGTTGGTCTGCTGGAGGGCACCCTTTGCTAGAGGGGTCAAGAGGTCACTTTTGGGATCAGCTGCAGTGGCTTGGCACGGCACCTTTTCAGTGCTGGGGAGAAGGGAACCCTTCCTGTCTCAGTACCCCTTTCTGAGCTATTGTGTCCGCATCACACAGTGCTAACAAAGTTTACTGATTGTTGTAAGGCATTCTGGATTATGAAAATTGTATCATGGAAGTTGGGGTTTTTTTGGGAGTTCTGAGAATTAGTTACAGAAGGAGCAATTTGATTTTATTTTTCTTTCAGCTAACAGGCCAAACAGATGGGGGGAAGCAGACCTGGAGTAGTTTTGCTGGCTGGCTGCCACAATTCTGTAAATTTTGATTTGTATAGATATGTAACAGTTTTATTTTTCCCTTTTTGGAAATGTATGCCTGTAAGTCTTTGGGAAATTAATCACTGGCTTCCTGTGAAACGTGCACTTGTAAAACAAATGTTGTAGCAGTGTGCCATGCAGACCCTGTGTTGTGTCAATTAGGAAATGTGACATCAGCAAACTCTGTAGATTGTCAAAGGCTAAAGCACTTTTCAAAGCATCGTTCATTAACAGCTCTCCAGAGAAAGAATTAAAAAATGGCAAAAATTTGAACTGCAGTTCAGTACAATTTTATTGGTTTTCTTTGCCATTCAAAAGGCACAGGTCTTCTAATTCTGCCCAAATGAGATTTTTAATACCGTTTGACCTTGCACTATTTTGTATTTGAAATTAACAAGACATTCATAGTTTCAAAATCTGGAGTAATAACCAAGTGTGAGTTGATCAAATTGGAAATTCTACATTTAAAGTTCCAAGGGAGAAAGAAGAAAAAAACAACCCATGTTTCACCTTTGGTCTGTCTCCCACCACCTTCATGCTACTCTTGGCACCTCCACACCAGAACAACCTGCAAGCAAAAGTTACTAAARCTTTTACTAACTGTGGTATTGATGATGACGTAGCCACTAATTACACACCAAGAGGGCTACATTTAACAGTAAAAAATGCCAGAAACTTAATCACATGACTGACAGCCTTGGTCATAGTCCTTTCTTTTTGTAGCTTTTTCCCTGGAAATTTAAAGAACTGAGTTTCTTACTGCTCACTCAGCATTTGGATATTTGAGATCAAAAGGCCTTTCCTTCAAAGAGTTTCATGTTGTTATTTAAATGGTAATTGGATCTATCCTCAGTTCGACTGTGAGTATTTTAACTTCAGTAGACTTGGGATGTTCATTATTTTCAGTTCTGTGCTTCTAATGGAGGAGGTGATTTGGGCAATGACAAAGATTAGTTGCAAATTTGGAAGCTAGTTACTAGTGACAAGAGTTTAGGAAGTCACATAGGCTATTTGAGCAGCATGTGCTCCATAATGAATGATTTTGCTGTTCTAATAATTAGTTCTTTCTTTAGTGGTGACTTTTGCATCTAGAGTAGTTCCTTACTGACAGATTCTTATTTCTGCACAGTGTGGACTGTAAAGTATACATAAATTATGGGATTTGTTAAAATATTTGCCTGCAAACTTTTGGTTTAATACAGTACGCTCTCAAGAAAATGTCATGACAATGAAATGTTGATCTTCAGAGAGGCAGTGCTTGAAGTAAGCTTTGGTGTATATGTTCTGCCGTAATCTTCAATGCTTTCTGGTGAAGAAAAAATTATTTTTACATCATGTCTTTGGGAGACAGAGCCAACATTTTGATTTAATTCCTGCTCTTTGCTGAACTGGACTTCAGTTTCTCTCTTGTGAAGTCTTACCACCTTCAACTTGTCAATGTGATGAGGCAGCATGAAAATTGCTATCATTGTTATCCAGGAAAGCCACTTTCCCAGGGAGACATTGCTCTATGATACCACTATCATCATAGTATGTTAAGCACTACTGAAGAACATGATGGGATACAACTGTATTTCCTGTGCTTGGTGAACTTGTTTTTCATTTTTCTCTGGGGAGACCCCAAAACACCCTCAGGTATTACTGTTAAAGTGGCTAACTGTATTCAAGATTAAAATGTCCTTGTGCTAAACATCACACGAGAACCTGCAGACCTGAGTCAGAGAAACAAATACTTGAATGTGACAGTTTTCAAAACGCAACAGTGCAACTTCCATGTGTAAAGGAAAGAGGCATCTGCAGAGTCAACAGTGGGGTCTTAGTATTAATGCTATAGCACCAAGGACTCTGGTGTTTTCTAATAATATTAGATGTATCTTCCCATTGACAAGCTCGTTTTCTTTAGACCTCCCAACATCACAGCTAACCTGCAGCCTTTTCTCCCTTGCAGTCTCCTTCCTACCCTCCCCCAAATGGGAGGGGGTGCATGTGTATTCATGTTTTTGCTTTCTGTTCACGGAGATATCCAGCTGGGAAAATATAGTGTGTACAATACTTTCTGCCTTCAACTGACATTTCTCATAAATTGCAACAGAAACACTGCTATCAGCAGCTAAATAGCAGGTAGAATACAGCTCTACATAGCAAGTCTCAGCAGGACACAGAAACTATGGTTACCAAATTTCCGAAGAGAAAGCGTTGAGAGGGAGAGTTTTTATATAAGAATAACTGGGGAAGAGGAATGAGAAACATTTAAAATGGATTCATTGAAAGCTGCTTAAAAAAAAAAAAAAGGCTTATAGGAGCTGATTCAGTGGTTTCACATTCACTTTTTGCTGAATTGTTGTTTTAGAAGACCTCACAAGAGGTTTCTATTATAAGCAATGCAAAACAGTCTTTCCGAGTTGGTCCTTAAAAATACTCCTACCCTCCACACACATTCCTTGAAATACTTTTTTGGAAAATACATAATACTTAACTGGTGCTGTAGTGTAAAGTGTTAATGACAGAATGCCTGGGTCAGCCACAGTGCATTTATAGTTTGGTGGAAATGGACTAGTAAATAACATTATGTTCCCAATCACAGGATTTAATAAGTTTTATTTTGCCCTCAGCTCTATTCAAACTCAAATCTTGACAGGAAAAGGCTCACAGCCTTGAAAACAATCTCACAGCATAGGTTAGAAAATATATCACACTATTTATAGGCATAGGATTTTTTAGGTTTTTTTCATGCCTGGGTTGGTTTGGTTTTTTTTTTGTTTTGCTTTTTTGGGTTTTTTTGGCAGGGTTTGGGGTTGTTGTTTTGGGAGTTTTTTTAGTTGGTTTGGAGAGGATATTAAGTTGGATGAGATCTTGCTTATCACAGGTTGGTCTGTTCTTTGTGATCATGGTAGAAAGGCCAGGAAACAATGATCATAAGTTGCAGCAAGAGAGATTTAAGTGAGATATTAGAAAAGCATTTCTAACAGTAAGGATAATGAGGCTGTGGAATAAGTTGTCTAGCAGCTTGTGGAGTCTTCTATTAGAGAAAAACCTGCATGAATATTTTTCAGGATAGATGCTGATACTGCTTCAGAAGTAGGAGGGAGTGGACTGGGCAACTCCTGAAGTCCTCTTTGCTCTGTAGTCCAGTTCTGAAAGCAGGATAGTTCATAATTGGGTCTAATTTTTGTTTGGGGTTTTTGTTTTATTGCATTGTTTTGGTTTGGATTTTTTTGCTTCTCACATGGAGATTTCATAGGAAATTAGGGCATGGTGTGTCACCTTCTTTTTTTTTTTTTTTTTTT
>CADDXX010000170.1:59205-144456 GCA_902810485.1 Alauda arvensis | reverse complement strand
TTTTTTTTTTTTTTTTTTTTTTTTTTCTCCTTTGATTAAAAATTAGTTGAATTGCATTAGTGAAATATTTTTAAAGGCCATAAAAAGGAAATTGTTTTGCCTAAACAAGGACTGTATATAAATTGTAGTCGACAGCTATTAATCAAGGGCTCATGGGAACCAAATATGGAATGGAGAACTCTCTAATGGACAGCCTAGTAATGAAGATCAACTGTTGAATCCATACAGCTAAAGGAAGAATAAGGAGTGAGTGCAGTTACTCTTTGCTGGACAGTTACCCTGGTGCTTGGCTTTAGCTTTGATTTTTTATACCAGTACCTAGCTAGTACATACCTCATCATTTTGAAGGATGCTTCTCCAGTAACCTTTGCGTTGGTGCAACATAATCTTTTAAAGCTGTCTTATGAGGAATGAGGGAAGGCAGTGTTGTAAACATAATACAGCATATTGAGATCCAAGAATGTCATCAAGTCTGAGGGAGGCACATAAATAACACTAATCTTCCTTCTGTGAGGACAGCTATTGGTTTCAGTTTGGAGAGTAATGAGGATATACTGCTCTTCTTCAGTTTATCAAACTATTTTCAATGGAATGTTTTTCTAGCAGTAAGTCTTCATTAGCATTTTTGTTTGTTTCTTTCTATGGTATCAGTTGTATGATGGGTTTTGCTTGGAGAGAATTAAAAAAACAACTCTTCAAGGTCTCAAAGATATGGCCAGGTCTATTTTGTTTATGCCATCCAGTTGGCAGACAGCCTTAAAGAGACAGAGTTTCACACTAAGTTCTCCACTTTTCTCATTATTCCTACCATCCAATGGTAATAGTATTTAAGATTTTCCTAATTTTGTGTTGTTTTCCTTGTAGCTGATTTCCCTGTGACAGAGAAAGAGTAATAGTGAGCTTTACCACTAATGTTCTCCTCGATTCATCCTTCATTTGGGCTTTTTCTGCAGTCTTCCCTTGCACTCCTGAAGTTTTATGGAGTCTGAATATCTAAATATGAATTTCTCAGTTGGTCAGCCATATAGCTTTGTTGAAGAGCAGTCATTATCCATTTTGTTATCTAACCATGACTCTCCTTGGCAGTGAGCAGCTAGCTTACAAATGCATTTCTTTCTGTCCAGTGACTCTAAAAGAAAGAGGATATTATCTCACAGACATCAAGAGAAAGCCCCATACTTCTCTAGGTGTGTAGGCAGATAGTTTACTAATCTCCCMTTGGGAAGACCTTAAAAAAAATCTTTAACCAATAACCACATAACTTTTGATTGTGCCTGCTACATTCTCTAGGCAGGACAGRTGAAAAAAGAGTCAAAAAAAGTAAGTTTAAAGCTGTTTAGAATCTAGACACAATTTCATCCTTTATGTCTGTGTTGACTATCATTGTGTATCTGGAAATCTGGATAAATTTGGAAGGTTCTTTATGAAATGACTTTGCTTTCAAAAATAAAGACTAAAATTGGCTTAAATCTTACTAGAAGCCATTCTTCCCTGACTGTCATGTGATGATTAAATATTTAGAGAATAAATTATCTTTCTACTCTCTGAATGTTTCTGACAGCCTTCTGTAGAGTACAGTCTGCTATCCTTGGAGGTYTGTGGGCTCATATTTTGCAATTCCCAAATATACTGGGAGTAGGTATATTAAACCCCTAAACAAAGACATATTAGAGAAAAAATAGGTCTTAATTTTTCGAAAACACTGTTTGTTGACTTGTGAAATTTAAAAGTACTTGTAATAAACTCTGGGGCTGTAACTTTACATGGAATTATTTCTGAACTACCTTAGTCTAGCTAACTGAAATAATCCCTTTGCAGTCTTTTGGTTTAAGGATGTTTTACTTTCAGTTGCCAGTTTTTCAAGTTTACGAGATTTGCCTTTTGTCTTTTTTTGTCTGAAGCAGAGTCAAGTCTTTGAAGTAGTCTATAGGCAATTAAAAATAATAAAACATTTCAGAAAAAGAGCATAAACTTTTTGAAAGGAATAGTTGCTAGATTCATGTTTAGGAAATGCAGATTTATGAGCATGCTTATTCTCAGGTTTAAATGTCTTTTAGAGTCCTGAGAGTCAGGAAAAAAGTTCTTCCTCCCAGCCCCTGCTTCAAGAAGGAGAGCCRTGGTCCGAGTCTGTATCTTTAGAGATTGTTTGTTCTTTTCTTATCTCAACATGTTCTTTTTGCACAGCCAGGTGCGTACAAGAGGTCAGAAAAGCCAAATTTATCCCTCCTGCAAGGGTATGTCACCTTTTATACTAATAACTACATGAATAATGTTTTCTTTTAATCACCAATAATTATGACCTATGTTAGACTGTGAAAATCCACTACAGCCCAATCTAAAAAAACCATAACCATAAGATGGAGGACAAAAAGAAACAGGAAAAGAGCACAGACACATCCAGATTCCTCCATCTTTGTCCTCTTTTACCTCTGTATTAAAAATCTAAAAATTCTACTTTTTATCCTATGATATATTAATTATTCTAATTACACTCTGGTGGCTTGCATTTCTTCTTTCAATGTAGGCAGCTTTTTCCAGGGACTTAGATTAAAGGCACTGGCATTTTTGGCTTTGTTCCAAGACCCTTGGACTTCTTGTGGGGGTCTTGAGCCTCCAAGGGCATCCAAAGGGGTGTCCTTGGCTCCAACAGCTTATATCTTCAGGATCCTATCAGTGTAAACAATGTACATATAGTCCTTATGAACTCTTTGGTCAAGTTTGCATTTCTCATGGAACAAATGCAGWTTTTGGTGTTCTTAGAAATAGTTCTTCATCACGCTGCAGTTTTATCAAGGGAAAAAAGGGCATTCTCAGGGGACAGAAGCTAAAAGTAATGTAAGCTTGCAAATCTTACAGGAAAGTTAGAGTGCCTCTGTTAGGCAACAGAGAATCTTTGCCCTAGATGTTTTTCCTTAGAATCCTGCTGTTTTCAAAACATACAAATGAAGGGTAAAGGTAGCAGCTTTCTATCAACCTACCAGTCCTCTCAGCTGGAAAGAGATCACGGAAACTTGATGTGGATTTCTTCTGGTGTAGCTCTTGTGTGTCCTTGTTCCTTGGAATCTGATTCAGTTCACCAAGCAGTCTTTTTATCTGTCTATCCCCAAAAGGTGTCCTACTAAAAAGCAGATGTTTCTGATTGTTCATGGGCTATGCAAAATGAAATTTGCCTTCTCAAAAGTAAGATAGTAACTCTTTCAGATTAGGGCTCTCTCYGGTATGGTGAAGGGGAAAAGACAAACTCTCTACAAATGTATTCCATTTGTACACGTAACAATCCTAGTTTACTTTTTTTTTCTTTATTTTTCTTTTTTTAGTAGTCTTGTAGCCATTTTATGTAGTTTCAGAYCTTTGTTAACAAGAATATATCAGTTCCTGTTGTTAAATCTGCAGTCTTCAAATCTTCACTTGTGTTCCTTCTTTTAAAGGCATGTTTCTTCCTTCCATTGAGTTTTCATAGATAATTGTAGTTTTCTTTCACTAAATGACATTATAGAAGATTTTCAACCAGAACTAGAAAGGTCTTCCAGGAGTAAACATCCTCTTACCAGTAGACACCAGTCTTAATTTTGTTCTGTTCCCAAAAGAAGCAAAAAGAGCTGTATATTCTTGTGTCCCTTAACAGTTGAAACAAATGTCTGGCCTTACTTTGATCTCTAGTACACTTCTCTGTCTCTGTCACAGGGGAAAGTCTATGACAAGAAATGCAGCCTCTATAATCTAAGCAATTATTGGAATAAAATACTCGAATATCATTGAGAGAACCTCTGAACACAGTGAAACTGTGAGGAAAAGGTGCCACAGCCTTTGCTGCCTTCTGGGTGAGGAGAGAGGCTTCTGCCAGAGATATGAAAAAGGCAGCCAACTGTCATTCCTTTCACACCTTCCTGAAGTGTTACAAACTTCTTGTTCTGGCATCTGTTGTTACTGCATTTGGTTGTCTACTGCTCAGAGATGCAGTTCATCAGCAGAAGCCCATGGGTGGAGACATATGGAGGTCTGACTTTTTTCCCCCACTGCCACCTTTCCTTTGTCAGTGCTGCTTTTTTTACCTGATTAAATGCCCTGAATCTCAGAGATTGTACTTTATCCTTCCTTTTAAGTGGCCTTAATCTGCTGGTGAATATTGCACAGGAAACATAAGAGAACAAAGAACAAGTACAATATCACTTTTTTCTGATTACTTTTGTGGTTTCAGATGGTCATATTCATAAAATCATACAACATGCTGAGTTGGAAGGGGCTCTCAAGGATCACCAAGTCCAACTCCTGCCCTTATGCAGGACACCACAAGAGTTGCACCATGTGCCCAAGAGCATTGTCCAAATATTTCTTGAGCTCTGTCAGGCTGGTGCTGTGACTTCCTCCCTGGGGAGCCTGTTCCAGTGTCCAGCCACCCTCTGGGAGAAGGACTTCTTCTAATTCCAAACCTAAACCTCCCCTGAAACAACTTCAGGCCACTCCCTCATGTTCTGTCACTGGTCATCAGGGAGGAGAGATCAGTGCCTGCCCCTCCTCTTCCCCTCATAAGAAGTTGTAACTCTAGTGAGGTCTCCCCTCAGACTCCTCTTGTCCAGGCTGAACAGACCAGGAGACCTCAGCCACTCCTGACACGGCTTCTCCCCAACACCCTCCAAATCCTTCCCCATCCTCCTGGCCCTCCTTTGGAYGCTCTCTAACAGCTCAATGTCTTTTTTGTGTTGTGGCACCCAAAACTGCCCCCAGCACTCGAGGTGAGGCTGCCCCAGAGCAGAGCAGAGCAGGACAATCCCCTCCCTTGCCTGGCTGTGATGCTGKGCCTGATGCACCCCAGGACATGGGTGCCAGGGCACTGCTGGCTCATGTTCAACTTACCCTCAACCAGGACACCCAGAATGCAGGGCCCTTCCTGCATTCATTTCTTCTGTCTAGAACCTCATTCCTCAGTCTGTCTGTACATCCAGGGTTGTCCTGTCCCAGATGCAGAATCTGGCACTTTTCCTTGTTCAACTTTTTATAGTGGGTGATTACCCATCTCTTCAGGCAACCTTGTCTCCTGAAATACAAGACTCCTCTTCATAAGGCAGGTGGGTGAGTTGAAAGATCCTAACTATGTAAATAGTGTGGAGAGCCAAGAGCAGAAGAGCAGTCTTACCATGCGTCTGTGTCCCAACTAGTAGGAGGGTGAATATCCACCACAGTGAACCCCCACAATCTCTAAGATATAAGAAAAAATGCACTTACTAAATGAAACCACATTCACAGATTAGGACTGAGGGAGGTAGATTTTATAAGGGTTTGATACATCACACTGGTATTTCATGAAAGGAGAGGTCCATTTGAGATATGCAGATTATTCCATGTAGTAAATGATGGCATCATTTCCCTTGCTTCCATCCTGACAGAAACCATTAGCTGTAGTGGATTAGCTGCTGTCTGCATGGAAGTTGTTCTGACAAAGATGATCATGTAAGGAGTGAGCTGTAGTTTTATATTAGGAGAGAGATCAGAAAACGAATGCATCAGAGGATTTGAAGAGAAAGAACAAAACACTCCCAGAAGCCYTGCTTTTATGGCCTGTCAGAAGCAGCTTTCTTCGTGTGGCCAGAAAGAACATAAATGACAATAAAACATGGAGTGAGGAGTTGTACTTAATCTGACTAAATGCTTTACATAAAGTCTTTATCAGTCTTTTCTGCTCCTGCTATTACAGGCATACATTTTCAGGCATTCAGTTCAGTTCCCCCTCCCTCTTGCCCCTAGGCAAGGGTTGCAAAAATTCAAATTTGTTGATATTTTCAGTATCATAAATAAAGACTGAAGGATGATACTAGTATGACCCTATCTCACACATGACATTTCTTTCCTTTTTTCCCCTCATCAGTTATACTGCATTACCAGGCACAATTCACAGTGTAGTGGTGATCAAGTTTACAAGCACTACCATCACAAAGATGGGAAATGAAAATGTTTCTTGCCAAAATTTATGAAGAAGTAGCAGGTGAGGTGTGGAAATCAGAATTAGGCCCTTGGGGCTTTTGGTCAGTGTATGGTGTGCTCTCCAGCACAAATCTGCATAATAGAATGAAGGGAAGGATTTTCTTTATTAATTCATGTGACAAGGAAGTGAAACAAACCACACAGCTTGTACTGCAAAGTTTTTATTGCTTCATAAATTTTATTGAGATAGAAATTAACCACTTTGTGTTTTAAACAGAATCAGTTTGTGTTTATTGACACAGGGGAAGCTCATCTGTGTTCGAGAATAGATCTGTTTTCTGTTAGAAAAGGCTGCACTTCAGAGAATTTTTTAATGGTGTAATGTATTAACTTGACACACCATGCTTAAGAAYCTGTGGTTTGGGATTTTTAACAACAGTTTTTTCTACCTGATTGGTTTTATGATAAGCAGTGAAATATTGTTAAAGAGGTACTGAATTATAAGAAAACTGCTCTGAGCTGCAACAGATACACCAAAGTAAAAAATATTTATCTGCATTTCCAAAAATTTTTCAGCACTACCTCCCATTAGGCCTGCTGCCATGTTTATTGAAGCATTTGAACTATGCTTTCCTGCACATTTAGGGAGGACATGTTTAGTCATGGGCATCTTATGTTGTGGCAAACATATTCAGGACTGTCTTTCATTTAGGCTGTATAATTAATTAAGAGTTTTAAGCTTCCCTAATACATGCAGAACTTACACAGCTTTATTTAGGTGCTTCAATACAGTCATGTCCATATTTGAAATGGAAGCTTAATGATCTGTGACTATCTGAAAAATGAAAACGTATAGGCAGAGCCCTTGAAACGTCACCCATCTTTTTTCTCTTATTTTTACAATAATGATTGTACAAGATGGGATTTGCATCTCTGAGCAATGAGTTAAATACTTCCAAATCTCCTTGAAATCAATCTTGTGTGTTCATGCATGCAGAYTGAAAACCATGCCTTTGAGATTTACGTTCTGTGAATAAAATTTACGTTCCCTGAAAAGCAAAGAAGGCTGTCATTTCATGCTTCCTAACCTTCATTGTCTATTTTACTTCAGCAGAAGCCCCGTGCGCTTGCGCACAGTCTCGAGGAACAGCTTTTTACTCTGTCGATTTTTGGTTTATAAAAGCCCTGTTTTCTTTATTGCATTTACCTATTACATCTGTAAAATTTATTTTAGCTGTGACAAATTTCTCTTTTGGGCCCAGATTCYGAAGGAACAACAGCCATCAGGCTGTTGGTAAAAGATTTGTTGGCTATGATTGTTCATTAAATGGTAAAGGTCTAAAGCTGCTATGARTAGGTGGGTTATGGGCTGTACTTAGTGAATATACATCATCAGGGAGATAAATGTGCTTCAGCAGCCTTTTGTTTTGTTCAGCTAAAATGGGTGTTGATTTTGGAAAGCTCAGCAAAATCACTGTCATTTTTCTAAATTAGATATCATTCAGAGTACCCATGAAAAACAGCATTTAGGTTAAATATAGCAGCATTACTTGTCTGCTTTGTAAGTTGACAAGAATAGCATTGCATTTATTTCCCTTAAAAAAAAAGGCTCAAGCTGAACACAGTGCCTGGGAGTGAAAGCTAATTGACAGCACTGTAAACAGGAACCCTTGCACACTACATGTCTTGTACAGTCCCAGGTGCTGCAGTGCTTACCTTTTTCACACTGCTTGGCTGTCTTTTTTTTCAGTCATGTTTTATGTCCCTGTAGGGACAAGAAATTTAATGTTGGTACTTTTTAAAAGAAAGGAAATAAAAGAACATTTGTAAAGATACAAAGTTACTAATACTGTGACTCTTTGATTCACAGTTTGATCCGCCGTGTCTGCATAAATAAATTGAAAGGCCCACTGTATCTTTACTTTTTATTATGCCATTCCAGCGCCACCAGTGCTTTTATTGCTCTGTTTATTCAGATGTCCACCAAAATCACTGTGAAACTTCATCTTCACCCCAATCTAAAACAAGCTATTTGATGGACTACGAGTTATGAGCTCTTCTCATTCTTCAGGGTGTAAATATGCTTTCAGCCGAAAGGCAGGGAGGGAGGGGAATGCTTCATTTGAAACAAGCTTTTAGTCTGCACTTGATCTCCTCTGGTTTTGTATGAAAAGCCACACTGGACTGAATGACAGCTGAAAAGGCAAGCTGCTGTGTCAGAGGATTTAGCAGRAGGAAACTGCTGTTCTTTCAGTGAGCAACTTCACAGAAAGCTCTCTGGGTCTTATGCCAGTTCAGTGCACTTGTGAAGTCRGAGCACTAAAAATATGTGGTTGAAACAATTTAAGTAGAAATATGTCTTCATGCCTTAGTACTAGTGTTCAGCTTTAAGAAAGTAAGTAAGTCTTCACTTATGGCTACCAATTTCTTGTCTGTAATTTAAAATAAGACGATCCTTTCCTAAAACCTGAAGTTACAATGGCAGAATCATCAAGGGCTATAGCTAAGTTAATAAAAAAGAAAAAAACACCCTCCCCCCCCCAGAAAACATTCCACCAAAAAACCTTCCAGAAAAAGCCCAAAAAGACAAAGAAGATTTTGCCAACTGGAAAATCTAGTCAGCTTACACAATTATTAARCTCCTTACATAAAAAAGGTTTTTGTGTATGTGGTGACAGCACCTGTTGGTGGTATTAAGATTTATGCACACAGCTGAAATCATATAGAGTTGTTTAAAATTAATAGYAATAATGAAGGGCAAATGTTTTCAAACACAAGTCAGTGTTCTTCCTCGTCACACACGTAGAACTCTCACTTAAATGATCTTCAGATCACAGAACAACACTAGGAAAAAATAATTACATCATTATTATTCAGAAAGTATATTTCCATTTTGAGCTCAATGCRATCTTGATCATGAAATACTATAGGGTAACTAAAGAAGAAAATATCCACTTGTCCACAGTTAGCATAGCACAACTCCATTAGGGATATTTTTAATCAAATATGTTATGGTCAATATGGTTTTCTAATATACAAGCTATATTTTGGTACATGATAACATATGCATGACAGTTCTGTGTGACTGAAAGGTTATCTTTTTTGATGTGCATCAAATTATCTTTCAAAATCTTTCTCATTGTGTAAAGATGACAATTCTGTCTGTTTCAGTGTTACACCTTTCTTTCACATAAGTCTGAGTCTAAGGATTGATCTTTGTTACCTATGATTATTAGCAATTAGGAATGTGTTGCTTTCAAGAAAAATGCTTTGGGGCCATTGTTGTACAGCTCAGAGTCAATAAAATCTGAGCTGCTCATAATAGCCTTTCTTTCTCATTGAAGCCTTGGACTTGCTCTAACTTCATCAGAGTAGAGGAAGAAAAGAATAATGTGAACAATAGGAGCCCTGGAGTTTGACTTAGGCCTAATGTGAGGAGGCTGTAAAAGCTGTCAGGGAGCTTGATTGATTGGCTCTTGGGCTGCAGTCCTCAGTGCAAAGCAATAATGTTCCTGCCTCTTGTGAGAGGGCTGGATGTGTCACCTGGGGTCAGAGCTTATCAGCCTCAGGGGCCAACATTTCAGATGAGGCCAAAGTGCAGTCAATAATTTATACAGAAATTTGTGTGTAGATTCTAGAGTAAAGCAAGCTTTATCTTGAAAGYGTTTGTCTAACCAAAGAAATAGTTAAGTCTTGTCTGAAAGTCCAGTCCTTTTTTTTTTTTTTCCCTTAGTTACATGGGAAAACAGTCTCCTAGTATAGAAATATGTGTTTCTATCATTATGCTGGTTGTACTTTTGATGAGGGAGAGCATGCCTATGATAATCCTTTAAGGGATGTCACATTGCCAAAAGAAACACAGAGATTTTTAGCTGATTATATTAGGTTTCCTAGCATCCTAAGTTTTTGCCTACATTTTATGCAACACTGGGCTGTCTTCAGTGTCTAAATAGTTTTGTTTCTAAACCCATGAGGGTCAAAGGTTGRTCAGCTCCCAGTGCATGAAAAAGCCAAGAGAAGCTGTAGCAGAAGCACAGATCACAGCAGGCCTGGTAAACTAACCAGGCTGCTATTAATAAGTGGAGAAATTGAGACAGCATGCAGAAAGGATATTTAAAGGAAAATTGTTCAACCAGTTGCTGGCAGGAGAAGTAAAGTCTCACAGCAAGTATACTCATCTCTAGTGGGTACTCATTTTGCTGGTAGCTGGTATCTGGAGTAAGCCAGCTGGTTAACTAGATGTTTTACTAGTTTACCCACTTGGAATACAATTTAAAACAGAAAAGAAAACCATGGTGGACTTCTCTGCAGAATTTTGACACCATTGAAGTAGGTTAGCTGACAAGTGGCTCACTTTTGTTCTGTCCCAGCAAAATGACTACTCCGCTTCAGCAGATGCTGACAAAAGCCCTTTTACCTTACTCCTGCTCAAGGAGAACACTATTAGTCACAGTTCATTAGGCTTGTTTACAAAACTGAACTGGTATCTTAAGTGTGTAACTGAAACACTTTTGATTGCTAGGGGCATCTTTCCCACCACAAAATGGCAAGAATTTTATGATGGGAAGGATAGCTCTGCCTAGTATTTTTCAAAGAAAATAAMTAGTTTGTGGTATAAGAACTGCAAAGATTATGTAGCATTAACTTTGGCAATGCATAATATTTGTTTCAAATCTAGAAGGTAAAGTTTCAAGCATAGTTTGGTTTATAATCTGTTAGCTGTAGTAGCAAAAKACCTTAAAATTAGGTTATACCAATTTCTAAACTGATGCAATTATGTAGGAACAAGACCTCCATATTTGTAATGTTCTTGATCTGCTTTTTTTAGACAGGAAAAATGGGAGTGCTGGGCCTGGCCACGCCAAACTGATTCCGTTTTGGTGCTTGAGTGAGAAAGATTTAGAAGGAGTGGAATTCATGAGTCACACTTGCAGTTTTCATAGTACTCCTATGTACACCCAATGCTTGACTATACACCACTTTTGTCTTTATGTTTTTTTTTGCCATGAGGTTTCTTGGTGGCATATTACTGTATTAAGACTTCAATAAAGTTTATATCCCCAAACAAAAAGGATGTGTCCCTGAGAGTTCCACAGATGAATGAATAAAGAGTTATTTGTCTCCTTTTAGCTATTGCAAGAAAACCTGAGGGAGTTCTGCAGAAGAAATCCCAAATGTTTTTATTTCCCTCCCCTTTGTCTTGGATGCGTCTGTCCTAGGTGTTTACTTACCCTTTTCCCAGGCTGAAGACAATGAAGTCTTCAGGAAATCTGTGAAGCTTAATGCAAAGAGAGAGAGAGAGAAAGATGTAAAATGCAGTTCAGTAGATTTCAATGTTTTCAGCCACTGCTTTAAATTGCTATTTTAAATTCTAGTGAGTGGAATAATAGAGAAGTTATCATGTCTACTAACTGCAGTTAGTCTTTGTAAAGAATGGCTTGTTAGGAGGCTTTATGATTTACTGAGGCACACAGCTGGCTGCCAGCAGAGCTACAGGAGTGTGTTCTCTCTTGGGCCTGGAAGCTAGAGATGAAAAGGATCCAAAGCTGGCACAAAAGCAAATAAATGCTTTGACTTTATTTAAAGCATCATAATTTATAAGGGCCTCTGCTTCTCAGTCCCAATGAGGTACACAGATCAGCAGCAGCTCTTTGAGGTTGAGCAGGATTGTCTGTCTGGCTCGACTGCAATTCTGGTATCTGCAGTCTACAGATTTGGAAGAATTTTCATGGTTTGGGATTGGAATTGTTTCTTTATTCATGCTGTTTCTTTTCCATAAATTGTCTGTCTTCTGTCTTCCATTTCTTTATGTTTCATTAGCTACTCTACTGTTCGATAAATAATTGTGCCAGTCTTTGCACCTGGCAGCTCTTTATCATGATGTACAGAGCTGAGAAACAAATCACCAAAGACACCTGAAGGTTTATAGGTGCATTTTGTCATCTGTTACTTGCTAGGGTTTTACTCATCAAGTTCCTAGAGTAGCAGAGTTCAGAGCTGGGAGATAAACTTTTATTAAGACGCCCTAATACTTGTCTTAGGAAAAAAAAAGAAATGTCTGAGCTCCTTAAGAGGTTTTGGGGGCTTTCTCAGGGTTTTTTTTAGATACACACACATATGCATACATGCATAAATTTATACCAGCTTCCCCATTTCTGCAGCTGTTTCTCAACAGTCTGCTGATGAAAACAGTATTTCTGTGGTCTGGTGTCTGAGAAGAAGAATAGAAATGAGGCAGATAATTCTTAAAAGGAACTCCTGAATGCTTGTCTGGTTGAGAAAAAATTGTTTTGGTTTTCCCTTTTTTGGCCCAACTTCTTGTATTGAAACAATTGCTCTTTCCCCCATGCTCCAGACTTGTTTTGCTTTGCTATTTACTTGCTTTRCAGGGAGAAAGAGTTTGGGAGAGAAGTAAGTAGCTGAAGAGTTCCTGTAATTAATATAAASTGCAGGAAGCATGTGTGACAGATTAGTTGAAAAGCTTTGTGTTCTGTTGCTTATCTCAAGTGACATATGGTCCTGGAGTACAAGCAAAGTCAGTGGATTGTGAGGCTTCGTCTTCTTTTGCTCTACAAGAAGTCAGAAGAGTGTCCATGTGTTCAGCAGGCCAGCAACATAGGAGCTGAAATAACACTCCTTGAGAAGTGAGTGGGAACCTCAGGGGATTACAAAACAGCATTTCCTTCTTCTAAAATTGAGACCGTGACACTTTTCAGTGTCAGGCTATGTGAATCACAGTTATGATTACTGAAGTAAAAAAGAAAAAAAAATCTGCTAGAAACAGAATACTTTATTTCTGAAACAGATATGGTTTTCTTCAGAACACACAGATGTTAAATGATTTTCAACTTGCATTTTTAGTATCAGCTGAAATAAAGTAAGACTGCAGTTTTATTCTCAAGCTGCAGTGAAACAGTGAAATTGTTCAGTTACTCTGGCCAAAGAAAAGGTAAGGGCTGCACAAAAACTAACTCTTTAGTTGTACTCCAGAGGTCAGAAGCCTATGGTTAGTTTATAATAACATTAATTGCACATTTTCCTGTAAACACTGCCAATCATGTGGTCTGACATTCAAGAGGTGTAACAGCAGTTTATCCAAAGCTTTTCCTAGTCCTGCCAAATTCTAATCACTTTGATATAAATCTGGCAGGAGAAAATTATGTGGGTTGTTGTGGCTTCATAGTTTTCAAAATCACCACTATAAGTAGTTCATATTTTAGTAGAACTATTTAGTTGTGGATAAATCAACAAGCCATTTGGGACCCAACCTGATGTAATTTCTGGGGTATTACCCAGTTTTCATTGAGTCTTTTATTGGTCTTTTAATGAGTGTGAAATTTAGCTTTGTATTTGATTAGGACCATTAATATTTCTTTTGGCTCACCATTTGCATTTAGATCTTTGTCACTGGTTATTTGTTAGGCATGTATCTCTTTACAAGAAATATATGCACTGAAAAAAAAACGTAACAGTTATAACTAATAAGGGACATGGGTGCTTTTGATTAGACACTGTCCTGTTTGATTAGACGCTGACCAACCTGCCCCCAGCATTTCAGTCACAGCTTTGTCCAGGGGAACTATCATTTCAGCTAACCTCAGCTACATGTTTTCCTAACATGCCTTTGTACTAAAGCTGGAAAAGGAAAATGTTGCTGGGGAGGCAGGAAAAAGAAATGAAACCAGAGCTTCTTTTAGCTGACCGTTCAACTGAATATTGACCAGCTGTCTTCATGAGAAAGAAATAGATGGTGGTGAATAAGCTAGAGTCTAGTTTTCCAAGAAGTTCAATGATTTTCCCAAATCAATACAGCCCATCAGGCTTCAGAACAAAGGATGCGGGAGACATGACAGTGATGGAAGTGGCTTGTGTTCTTTTGTGTATTAAGCACATGGGCTCATGGGGAAACAGGATTTCTTCAGCTATTGCAGTGTTTATTCTTTTAAATGCACTGGATAAACTTCTAGATTAAGAAAATCTATTACAGTAATTATTAGGTGGGATTAAAAATTGTCTGCTTGATGTCCCAGCTCCATGTTTCCAAGAGCTATTTCTCACTGTATAATTGCAGCTTCTTTTTTGAATGCAAATGGGAGCATGTAATGCAAGTACAAGGAATAGGTTCTGTAGCTATTTTTAAACTAAGGTGGTAGTTCCTACTTTCAATATTACCTCTATTTTACCAATGACTTCATAATGAAAAGAAAGGGTATGACATTCAAATAAAGTATCCATKAAAGGTAGGTTGTCATTACTCACAACTTACTGGAAATCACACAGATATGATCTTACTGTTAGRCTGCGGCAGAAGCTGCTGTAGTTTGTAGCCCAGCTTTCACCACCAGCAGAGCAACATTAACTAAAATAGCAGGGTTTAGCCTCTCAGCCCTATAACCTTTAAACTTGCTATGCTTTCATAAACTACAGAATACAGAATTAACACAGCTAAGAGCCTCAGTGGTTTATGACTACACCAACAATATTTCATTATGCTTCTTTTCCTTGCTGCTATCCAATCTTCTCATCTTCATTGCTGTACAGTATTTTTTCAGATAAAGTCCAGTGCCCAGGATGACTAATTGCAGATCTGTGCTCCAGATGGTCGGATTACAGGATGTGGTTGTAGTGACTTTTCAAACATTCTCTGCTGCAATAGAAAAGAAATGGGGGGGGGGGGGGGAAGGGAAGCCCCCAAATCCCACCAGCAAAACAAAACAAAAAAAGCCAACCCACCAGTCTTGCATTTTCAGGCTGCCTGACAATCATTACATTCTCAGGCTGGTTGATGTTGATGCCTGTTACATGAGCATCTGCTATAGATGTAGTTACGTTCTTGTGCCATGCTAGACAGAGAATGTGATTGAAATAGTAAATAAACTGTATGTCTCCCAGATCAGCATTCAGTGTATAAGAGGTGGCTTCATAAGTAGAGTGTTTACTGTTAATTTTGGATTACTTTCTGGATGGAAGCAATCAGGGAGAAATAAGCTATTTGCATTGCAAGTCTAATATAAAAATTGTTCTGTGTTTTTTATGCCCAGATGAATTGCAGGTGTATGTGTGGATGTGGGATTGATGATGAGGTGGATATGGTGGTTGTGAGGCAAATGAGTTGTACTGCTTTCACTAAAGCAGTGGCAACAAAAAGCTTGAGATAATCCTAAGAATATAGATTTTCATCTTGCAGCTTTTTTGCATTTCATATATTTTTAGGTATTATTAGAAAGTGATGTTAAACAGATGCATGTGGGACCAAAAAAATTCTAGTGCCAGATGTGGAATAAAACATATTTAATCAATTGTGGTGGTGTACTCACAGATGACAGATATGCCATGGCTTGGCCATCCCAGGCATATCTGTATTATTTGTACTTGGCATGGCAGGGACAAAAGGCAAATCAAATTTGACTTGCAAACAAATTTGTGGATTCACTAATCATAAAGATACAAGGAATTGATTATGCTGTAGTGTTACATCAAGTACATGATACTTCTGTATACCAAAGATTGCATCTCAATCATGAAAAGCTACTATGCCACAGAGATTTTTGCTATAAGCATTTATCTTATTAACCTTTTAAATCTTACTTAAAAAAAATCTGCAAAGTATAGTATACTTTAGAGATCTTCCTCTGGCATCAGCAAAAGTTGTTTTAAAACAATAYTCAGGATAGTAAAGGTAGTAGGCAGAACTGTGAATTTTTGAATTTTGACTATTAAAAAATTTTGACTTTTAAAATATACATGACTTTAAACATACATATGTGACTTTGACAACTGGAAAGTAGACTAATTGTTCCTAGTTATGAAAGATCATTTAAATATTCTTCAACAAATCAGTTACAGAAGTGTTCAGAAATACTTTGTGCAGATCTGGTTTCTGCATAATTTTACAGATATTTTACGTCAGATATTTTAGTAGATTCTCTACTAAAAGCAGAGGAAGCAGCTCCTTTTTCAAAAATGAAGGCTTACCCATTCAGRTAACTGCTGAGTTCCCTGGTAAAATAATCAGTTTGTCCTAAATCAGGATTTGTAGGTTTTGCTGTGGTCTGAACACAAAAGTCGCCTATGCTGTAAAAATTAGGTCAGGCTTTCCAATCTGATTGATTGAGTAGCATCTACTTATACTGGAATTTGAACGTATTTGTTTTCTAATGCCAGTATTTTTAAAACCTAGGGCCCACATTTAAGGTAGTGATGTGATAGTTTGATTCCGCACCACATGATCTCATTTCCAAAGTTTTGAATACAAACATAAAAATTCTTGGCTTACRTTCATTGCAGAAAACAGAGTCAAGATAACAAAGGTACTAGTATCTGTTTTAGACTAGGTACTTCCTGGTTTTTTTCTCTTTAAATGAAGGAACATTGCAAAAATGTCRGCATGTCTGCTAAATGTGCAGGGCCAGAGTCGTCCATATGAACAAAACCTTTACTGGTACTGAAAATGCCTTTGAGTGTGATTGTTTTTATGTCAAAATAGCTCATTTGCATTTCTTAGCAACAAGTTTAGTTACTTCATTTCCAATTTGTGATGACATATTTCATTCTATGAGATATAGTCAATAGTAAATAGCAAATTTTGGTTCTGGCCTTTGTTATGCAGTCACTGCATAGGAGGAAGAAGGGACAGGGGAAGAAGAGATACATCATATCCACAGAACTCATAAAATGTGAGGTTTTTTCTATAGGTTTCTGAAATTTTTTTCTTACATACCACTTCTGTGGCACATGGTTATTGCAACACATTCCATAATAAAATTCAAGTACAAAATGTCTCAGTTGTTTTGTACATGTTACCTGTCAGATGTGCTTATGTAAAATGGTTTTGTGCTCTTATAGGCCTGTGTTAGTTTTTCCTGCCTGAGAATTTTTTGCCATTAACATTGTGGTTATGATTATGATGAGTAAAGGAAAAGAGCTCATAATAGCAAAAGAAAACAGCAAAATACAGAATCTTCTCTTGTTCCTAGAAGGCTGACAACATYTAGTGTTACAGGAGCAGCTTTTATTGACAGTGGTGAGCAGCAGATGATATCCTGGGTGTACTATTGTCATATATTAATGCTTTTGGGTATGATCCTGCGTTGGCTAATAATGGACTTTGGAAGGAAAACTACAGTAGGTGAACTGTAAAACTTCTGGGTAACATGACCCCATTTTCTTCCATTATAACACCATTTTGTAATTCCCACACATAAAGCATTCTCTTCTTACTGTGTTTACTCTTTAATGATAAAGAATAGCATGGGTATTTTCATATTCTTGTTTTCTTGAATGTAGGACATATGACACTGAAGACTGCATAAAGTATTGCTAATTTTGSATATATTGTAACTGTGAATAATKACATTGTTTGCAAATGGAAAGATCTACCAAATTAAACCAAGAAATTAATATCTGTATTTTGGGGAGATAAGTTTTTCTCTATTACATTCAGTTCTTGTAAACTGTGCTCTGGTAATTGGTTAAACTCTTCAAGATGACACCCTTAGTTGTTCAAAGAAGCATTTGTGTAGCATATATTCACTGTTGTTCAATCCAACCTCACAAGAACAGAATTAGATATTTGGCTAAGTTTCCTCCTGAATTAGAATCTTAGGGAGTCCAAATATTCCCTTTACTAGCACCTGAATTTTTTCCCATGCTTCAGTAATGGGTATTTTAAAAAGTTTAGCTTCTTAGGATTTTTTTTAGGTGAAAATTTATCTCTGTGTTCAGATAGTATGAAACCTGTGGGTTCCTCCTAACTGTCTTGTTCTCTCTTGTTCAGGCAATGTTAAATAAATTATTGCTTCATGATACATAGTCTGATGTAATAGGAATGTAATCATTACAGGCACTTATGATTTGAGACAGCCTCCAAGAGATTTTGTCCTGTATGTGATGTGTTCCTTACCAAGATGGGGGGGGGGAATGATACATGGGCACACACATGCACAGATTGCAGCTGGAGTGACCCAGAGAAGAGTTAATGCATCCCTGAGTGCATGCCCAGTGTACTCAGAGGTGATACTGGGAGGTGAGCTGGACACTGCTCCAGCATTGCCTCTGGGACAGAGCAGGCTCAGCAGAACTGCTTGGTTTGAGCTTGAACACTGTGTCAGGACAAACAGTACACTCTGATTTAGAAGAATCCTTTCTCTTCAGCACTGCATCAAGTATATTGTGTGGATTACCAGCTCAGTCATCTCCATTTTCATCTTCTGGTGCTTTGGCCTAATAAGCCTCCACCAGTTGCATATTTTCTTAGATCAGTCCTACCTCCCATACTTATACTCTCCTCACCCATTTCTGTGATAATCTTAGAAGAGTAAATGAATTACCTTCCCTGCCAGTTCTGTGGAATCTTACGTGTGGCTGAGCAATATGCTGTCCATTACGAAAAGGAAATGTATTCCTTGCCACAGCTTCCCTAACACAGCATGGAGATTAATATTCCTTCCTGCTTGCATGGGGCCTTTGCTAAGCTTAACAAGTTTAATAAGATACTATGTGTAGCAGACTTTAAGGGAGGAACTTACTTGTGTTTGCTTTTGAAATACTTTCTTACACTAGAAGGTAATTTAAATGTCTTCTTAGAAATATATATTGATTTCAGGAGATTTTATTATTTTCACTATTCTATGCCTTCTACCTTGCCCTCTTTTCTGTCAATAGGTAAAAGCTATCTCTAGGTGTGGTGCATAAATAAATGAATAAAGTGCATGTAGAGATAGGCAAGATTGCAAATGTCTAGGAAGATGGAGACATAGGTCAGAATAAACCTTCATTGACACCTCCCCAAAAAACCCCAAATCAAAACAAACAAACAACCCCCCTTGAAAAAAAAAGCCCTAAAAATCCCCACAATGATAACAATTACTTTTTAACAAAAGGATAAAGGTGAACTAGCTGGGGAAGAATAAATGACAAAGATAGTTCTTCAGTAATACTCCATGGGATGTCAGAGAATTCTCTTTGCTTGATACTTTTAGGAGACTGGACGAACACTGGTATGTGGGCATGTGGGCTGGAGGTTGCAGTTAGAGGGGATGCATACCGTAATACAATTTACCAGTGGAAAATACTCACGATTTTCTCTTGGAACCTTACAGAGTCACAGATTACAAGCTGTTATAGTGGAAGAAAGGCATCAAGGCTGCCAAAGAAACGCCTTTACAATCTCTTTTCTCTAGGACGTGAATGGCAAGTGGGAACATAGCTTGGAGTTGCTCATTGTGAGAAGCCCCTTTCCACCAACAGATATTTCCTCTTGGATGTACTGGGTTGTTCTCCTCTTCCTCCTCCTCCTCCTCCCTGGACCCCAGCACCCCTGGCTGCCTCCATGCCTAAGCAAGTAGCAGCATAAAGCAGCCTTGGTATCTTTGCAGGCTGCCTAGTTTGCACAGGTCATAAAATACAGCATGGCATTTTAATCCTGATCACAGAATCTGTTAGGTTGGGAAGGAYGTCTGAGATCGAGTCCAACCTATGACCCAACACCACCCTGTCAAGTAGATCAAGGATCTAAATGCCACATCCAATCTCTCCTTAAACACATTCACCATGATCCTTCTAGGTACTGAAAGCCTGACTGACACTGGCTGGAAGTGCAGTTTGTCTTTCATGCTTCAGACCAATTCACCCCAGTGTACAAAATTCCAGTTGCCTAATCGCAATGAAAAACCATATGGGGGATAAATTTCAAATCTGTTACAGATAATTTTCAAGGAAATCTCTTCTTCCTTAGTACCTCTGCTAACAACATTTAAAATACTTCCCTGCTGCTAAAAGACCCCTGAGGAAATAAGCTGCTGCTTGCATGTTAACTTCACCTCAGTGCAGCAGAGGGGGATGGTTTTAGTGCAAAATTAGAAATTGCGCTGGTAAGACAAAGCAAAAAGATGGGCTGGAAACATTCTGGCACAATGCCATAATCATATTTGTTACAGAGACGCTGCAGATAGAATAAGAGAAGTGTAGAGGAAAAACAAGTCTGTCAGCTGYGAGTTGGTGTCTTCACGCCTTTCATAAATTGGGAACATTCTGTATTGTGCCTTTGTTAGATAAAATGTATTTCTTATTTCAGTGTGTGTTTTAATGAGATGAGATGTCTGGTTCAATAATACTACCTTCTGTTTATCTGTGGCAGTTAATGAATTAAAGGGGTCATTATGCTGGCTAGTCCATAAACATAATGATAAATTATGTGAAGAAGCGTTCGAGGGCAACCTGAAAACATTTGAATGACATCCCCCACATTTATTTTCTTGTTACGTACAATAACCTTATCATTCACAAATTTTACAAGGATAATTCAAATAAAACAAAATTAGAATTCTGCTTTAGGCAGGCAAATTTGTATTTAATGGAAGTCATAAGTGGAAAGGCAATTAAATTACAGTAGGTTTTTTGAAGGATCCCTCTTCCTATATAAATACATAATGCAGTTACTCCTACCTTCACTGCTGTATGGTTGAAGTTTCATGTCTAGTCCCTCACTTTCCACAGAAACAAAAGCAAGGCAAATAATACATTTTTCCAGCTATATCTGCTGAACAAAACTTGCATGCATACATGTGTATGTTTGTGTGTTTGGATGTGAGTAATTTCAAGTAAATAGAAGCATCATTATCATATTGTTCAAAGCAAAGCAGATTATTCTTCTCAGTCACCTTCTGATTTAAACACTGTAACTGGTGCTTAGTTTATGCTGGCTGGCTGCCAAGTGAAAGCAATTATSTGCAATAATAGCAAAATTAAGAGGTGAGTGTTGCTGTTTTACAGCAGGACATGGCAAAACCCATTTCCTTCTGTCAGCTGTATCTTGATTAYACACACACAGAGTCACACAGGCAAGCTGTCTTACACACACACATGCGTGCACATGTTCTTTGTCGTTTGCTCTCTTTCCTGTGGGTTTTAACTTGAGGTCACTGAAACCAGAAAAGAGGAAGAATATAGACCAAAGTGTTTGAAAGCAAATGAGAGTAAATGTCTAACTTTGTGGGGGAAGGACATAAAGAAGAAAAAACCAAAAGAGCAAAACAAAAAGCCTCTCCCCAGTTATTATTCTTACTGTGATAATACTTTATTTTTTGCTCACTGACAGGTGTCCTGGTGGTAAATGTTACATGGAGGAACAAGACTTACGTGGGAACACTGTTGGACTGCACAAAGCATGACTGGGCCCCTCCTAGGTAGGCAAAYATTCTGAGTCTGTTTTTTCTCTGCTGTATTTTAACCCCTAATCTCAGGCAAGAGACTGTACAGAGATTAATAAAGCACAACTGGTTCTAATTGAAAACATACACCAGGAAAATGAGTAGTTCTCTCTTCCAGAGTGAAACAGGGAGTGGAAGCTCTTCTTTATTGTACTTTATATTTTTGAAAGGGAAGGGGAAATACATGGGATTCAGTCAGAGAGCAGTTGATTTTAAAGGTGTTTCTGTAAGTTAGCAAAATTTTTTGATCCATTGTTCTAACTAGGTGGATATGTCCTTACCATTTTTTTCCTTTTTCAATGACTTAGCCTTTGGCACTGTAACATTCTMATTTGTCAGAAAGAAATCTTTCCTTTAACATGTGTGAAGGTTCTCTTACAGGACATGGTGGTGGTTTTTGTTTTTTTGGCTCACGGCTCCTGCTGATGAAATCTATTGTTTATACAGGTTTTGTGAATCACCAACAAGTGACCTGGAAATGCGYGGAGGACGGGGCAGGGGAAAGCGGGCAAGGTCCGCTGCAGCTGCAGCTGTACCTGGGAATGATGCGAGTTTTGCAGAGTCCAGAGGACTTCAGAACAAAAACCGAGGTGGTGCCAATGGGAAGGGGAGGAGGGGCAGCCTTAACTCCAGCGGGCGCAGAACTCCCCCAAACTGCGCCATGGAAGAAGTCAAAGCCAGCCCCTCGTCCACAAACAAGAGGAAAAGTAAGCCTCCTATGGAGCTGGATTTGAACTCCAGTTCAGAGGACAATAAGTCTGGAAAACGCATTCGTACTAACTCTAGAAGCACTCCCACCACCCCACAGGGGAAACCTGAGACTACTTTTTTGGACCAAGGCTGCTCTTCCCCAGTGCTGATTGATTGTCCTCACCCCAACTGCAACAAGAAGTACAAGCACATTAATGGATTACGTTACCATCAGGCTCATGCACACTTAGACCCAGAAAACAAACTGGAGTTTGAGCCTGACAGTGAAGACAAAATTTCAGACTGCGAGGAAGCACTGAGTAATGTGGCACTTGAATGCAGTGAGCAAAGCACAAATATGGCAGGCTTTGATCCACTAAAAGCACCGACCTCTCCTTCCTCCATTGTTACCCCAGGGACCCCCAAGGGAAAGAGGGAACTGACCAGCAATGGACCKGGTTCAGTTATCAGTTCCAAAACTGGCAAGAATTCTGGCAAAAAGAAGGGTCTGAACAGTGAGTTGAACAGCCTTCCGGTAATTTCTAACATGGCAGCCACACTGGATAATTGCTCAGTAGCAGATGGCAATTTGCAAACAGAAATGCCAAAATTGGAGGCTGAAGGGTTAATTGACAAGAAGAGTTTGGGTGATAAAGGCAAGAAATCAAACAATTGCAAAGTGGATAAAAACCTTTCCAAGCTGAAAACAGCCAGGCCCATTGCCCCAGCGCCAGCACCGACTCCTCCCCAGTTAATAGCTATACCTACTACAGCCTTTACAACCACCACTACAGGGACAATACCGGGACTGCCCTCTCTAACAACTACTATTGTTCAGGCTACACCAAAGAGCCCTCCACTGAAACCCATTCAACCAAAGCCCACAATTATGGGAGAGCCAAGCACTGTAAACCCAGCTCTCACATCACTCAAAGACAAAAAGAAAAAGGAGAAGCGAAAGCTGAAGGACAAAGAAAGCAAAGAGACAGGCAGCCCCAAGATGGATTCTAAGCTGGGGAAGCTGGAGGATTCAAAAGGGTCTGGAAAAGACTTACCTGGACATTTTTTAAAGGACCATCTCAACAAGAATGAAGTGCTAGCCAATGGACTGTCAGAGTCTCAAGAGAGCAGGATGGCAAGTATTAAGGCTGAAGCTGATAAAGTTTACACATTCACAGACAATGCACCCAGCCCTTCCATAGGGAGTGCCTCCAGGATGGAATGCAGCACTTTGGTGAATGGACAATCTGCCATGGCCCCACTGCATGTGTTGACACAGAATGGCGCAGACAGCACAGCCGCTAAAACCAACAGCCCTGCTTACTCAGATATTTCTGATGCAGCTGATGATGGTGGCTCTGACAGCAGGTCAGAGGGCATGAGGTCAAAGGCCAGCTCTCCATCAGATATTATTTCTAATAAAGATGGTGTTGTAAAAGGACATTCTTCAACCACAGCACAATCAGCTCAAGCAAAAGAGTCTCATTCTCCCTATTACCATGGCTACGATCCTTATTATTCCCCAAGTTACTTGCACTCTGGACAGGTCAGTGCCTCAGCAGCTGGGAACAGCAGTACCCCACAGGGGCTGAAGATTAAAAAAGAGGCTGAGGAAGAGGCTGAAAAGAAAGAGAAGGCAGAATCGTCAGATGCCAAGAAAAGCGAAAGCACTTCCTCTAATTTGCAGCCACAACATCAGTCAGTAATAACTCAAAGACACCCTGCACTTGCTCAGTCACTTTATTATGGACAGTATGCCTATGGGCTCTATATGGACCAAAAGTCCTTAATGGCCTCCAACCCTGCTTACAGGCAGCAGTATGAAAAATACTATGAGGACCAGAGACTAGCAGAACAGAAAATGGCACAAAGTGGGAGGGACTGTGAAAGGAAGAATGACCCCCCCTTGAAGGAGAGTGGGAAGGACGACAACAAGCAGAAGAATATTCCATCTGCCACTATTTCAAAGGCCCCTTCAACTCCAGAGTCCAGCAAAAATAACACTAAAATAGGATCATTAGTTCCTAACAAAGGTGAGGAAACAAGCAAATCACAGATCCTTTCCAATCACCAGCAGCAGCTTCAGTCTGACACTTTCAAAGCCAAACAAATGGAAAACCACCAGCTTATAAAGGAGGCTGTGGAGATGAAATCTGTTATGGACTCAATGAAGCAAACAGGAGTAGATCCAACCACAAGATTTAAACAGGTGAGATCACAGAAAATGGAACAAGAGTGTCTTGATATATGTTTTAAGTCATGTGATATTTTCTTTCTGATTCTGTTACAGTCTTCYACCTCTGCAGCCAAACAAGCTCCACCATCCTTTTTTCATGCTGGATGGTATTGTAGTCTGTGAATAGACCGATAAGCCTACCAGTTGAGCTGTTTGGAAAGAACAAAAAAAAAAAAATTTAAAAATCTAGTAAGGTGGTGACAGAACACAGACTTAAGACCAGAACAGGCAGTTTTAAATTATATGCATGAATAGAATTTCTCTTCTAGGTGTAAATTATAAGTGGTTTGCTTAGTTCAGAAATGAGAAATTTCAAGCAAAATAAGCAGCTTTCATTGTGAGAGGACTTAAAGTAGATTTGAAACATGGTTTGAAGTGTTTCTTTTTTTTGTTAAATGACAGTTGGCATTTACTAAAGATGGGTGAGCTGGTTCTTTGAAGAGCTGGCTTGAAGCACAGCTCTTTATCTTAACCCAAGGTGACCTTTCTGAAGCAGTTAAGTTCCCCTTCTCTCCTCAACCAACCTCAAGCCCCTACAGACCTACACAATGGATGAAATCCTCTCTCCATTGAAGTCAGCAATAGTTTTGCCATTGACTTCAGTGGAACTAGAATTTTATCCAGTGGCTTCATGCTGACCCTCGTAGATGTCACATTGCCTTCATTTGAGGCAATGCGACTGTCTCCGTGCTCTGAACTGGAGCCTCAATACTTGATGCTTTCATGTTCTGGTGTATGGTACATCCCAGACTTCACCCTTACAGGCTGTCTTTCAAGGTACAGTGGGATCAGGGGAGTGGGAGTAGAGAGCTCTAAAGGAAGTGGGATGATACAGCCCTAAGTAGGAGAAGATTTCTGCTGATTCAAGTGAGTATTTGAACCAGACTGTCCAAGCATTTAGTTGCGTGCTTATATTTCTGTGGCGTATGCCATAAATGTCTGTCAGCTGGAGAAAATGTTGACAGTTAGCTCTTGCATATCCTGTGTTAGAAAAAGAAGTCTTCTGGTTACTTCTCCACACTGATTTGGTGTGCTGTTGTAAAGAACTCCCCTCTCTAGTTCTAGTTCTAGTAACATGTTTATAAACTGGTCTGTGCAATATATTATGTAAAAAAGTATTTAGARTGCCCGGTACATGTTCTTTTAACCATGTGATTCTGATCCACTAAATATTTGCCCAGCTATAACTTTACAAACTTAAAATAAGATTGTCAGCTGAAAAAGTCTGCTTTAATGTTTGACTTCCACTGGATATTTGTAATACCAGAGGCAGCATTAGAATCTTGCCAGCTAGATCAGCTTTTCATGTGCATTGTTCCAGGTATTCTGAGTGCTCTGGCATATCATTAACCAGCTCTAATTTTGTGGTTCACAGATACTTTTTGCTCTCTAGTGGSAAAAATCTCTCTGTGGACTTTAATTAAAATGTTTTATGAATAACATGGTCTCAGAACTTCATTACATTGCATACGTATTTCATGATTAAACTAGTTAAAGGCATGAAGAAGGATATAAGATGAAGCAATTGAATTAAATTTTGATAATAGACTCTTGCTCCTTCATGGGAATATTGGTTTGACTTTGAGCTYGAGGCACTCTGTGGCAAGCAAACCTCTCCTTTATGTAATGGGGAGATGGTATTAAAACAGCTATTAAAAATACATTAACTGAAATAAGGGAAATATCAATAACAAACYTAGTTCTACGTCTAAGTTCAGAACAATTTTTTTCTCCTCTGTATTAGGATCCAGATTCACGAACATGGCATCATTATGTCTATCAGCCCAAATACCTTGATCAGCAAAAAGCAGAAGAACTTGATCGTGAGAAAAAGTTAAAAGAAGACAGTCCTAGAAAAACACCTAACAAGGAAAGTTCCCTGCCTAGCCTTCCTGTCTCATTARCAAGCATTAAAGAGGAGCCTAAGGAGGTCAAGCGTTCTGATTCTCAATCAGTGGATGAGAGCAAGATAAAAAATGATGATCAAAAGACTCCTGTAAATTGGAAGGATTCTCGGGGTGCTAGAGTAGCAGTTTCCTCACCAATGAGTCAGCATCAGTCATACATCCAGTACTTGCATGCTTATCCGTATCCGCAGATGTACGATCCCAACCATCCAGCCTATCGCGCAGTCTCTCCCGTCCTAATGCACAGCTATCCTGGTATGTATTCTGAAATCTGCCTTGCACACTAGTTAAGATTTGCATCCTCAGGTTCAGTAAAACCTGCATTTTAATATTTCTGTTAGTAGCTAGGCTAAATTAGAAGCTTCATGGGTGACATTGTGATGCTTGTGCTTCCACTGGGGAAAGTTCTGTAGATGAAACTGATTTAATACAAGATGTTCCTTTTATGAACTCTCAAGTTTCTYAACACTTGACAGTCTGCTGTTGCTGTTAGACTGACAGATAGTTTATTGCCTATAAAAATATTCTAAGCACTTACTGTCAGAACCATTATAGTTACTATTCTTTTTACTTAAAGAGGACTCATAAATGTCTGAAATGGCTATCAACTCAACCCACTTTATAACCTCCATTCATCAGGGTAAATTAGGTGATGAAATTGAAGAGCAGTGGTGCCATTTGGTAGTCCTGTGATCTACTTTTGATGTGATTCTCAGCTCTGACATTGTCTCCTCCTACCTTGATATAACCAAAATGTAAAAACAGTAACTTGATGTGGTATTTATTGTTTACCTACAGGAGCCTATCTCTCTCCAGGATTTCATTATCCAGTTTATGGGAAGATGTCAGGGAGAGAAGAGGCAGAGAAGGTCAATACCAGCCCGAGCATAAATGCAAAATCAACCACTGAGTCCAAAGCACTGGATTTGCTCCAGCAGCATGCCAACCAGTATCGCAGCAAGTCACCTGTTGTAAGGCTTCATCTATTCTTACTGAAGAGTGTCATGTACAGGAAGGGGTAGAGGAGGAACATAATTGTGGGAAGCACACAATCTAGCATCAGGCTGTGAATGCATGACTCTTCTTTATAGTACTGCATACAATAAAATAAATTCATAGTCAGAATGCTTCTGTGACACAAACTGGAACTAACACATCTAACACAGTTCTGTGCTGAGGTTTCCTGTCTTGAATGGACTCATATACATATACAGATTCAGAGATACCTCCTGGTGCACAGATTTTTGCAGTTAAACGGGAACCTGCTGTTCTGAAACAAAATTAAATGAGAATTTGGGCTATGGGATTTGATAACATCCCCTCCTTGTATTTGCGAAGAATCCACATCTTCCAAGTAGCTGATTACCAGCCCCCGTTTCTGAAGATTTACAAACAAGATTTACAACATTGAACAAATACTGTTATTTCACTTTCAGATAAGTTGTTGCTGGTTTTAATTGTGAGCAAGTCACCAACTCTCATTCTATTTTTAAAAGGTTTTTCTGTTGTTCAGTCAAACTTGATCCCCAAAGAGCTTTAGAAGGTTGAGGATTAATTAACATCCATTTTCAGCAGCTCACCTAGGCTTCAAGCCAGCCAAGCTTCAGGGAGCCCAAAACTAGAAGTCACTGTGGTGCCTTCAGGATGCAGTGTGTTGCCTCAAAATCTTTGTGCCTTGGGAACTCTTCCATTAATCAAAAAGATTAGCTTTAGATTAGAATCAAGTGCAAATATTACAACAGAGATACTTCTTCAGAAAAGGTAGCTTCATCATTTGTTTTCAAAAGGTTTTTGACAGGTAATGGCACATGGTTTTGTTGTGATTTAATCCCTTTTAAAATTCTCACATCTGTTTTCTTCCACTTTCTGTTACTAGCCTGTGGAAAAATCACCAGCTGAGCGTGAACGGGAAGCAGAAAGGGAACGAGACCGCCATTCTCCTTTCAGCCAGCGGCATCTCCATACACACCACCACACACATGTTGGAATGGGTTACCCCCTTATACCTGGACAGTATGACCCATTTCAAGGTGAGCAGAGAATTTTCAATGGATGGGATTAGCTTGCCTTGTGGAATTGTTGCCTTGACACTGGAAATTGTGCCTAGATAAAGCATTTTGAATAGAGATCCTGTTGTTAGAACAGAGGTGCTTTAAATTTTGGAAGAAGGCTGGAAAATTCACAGTGTGTGCTAGCAATAAATTAGTGGCTTCATGCCTGAGAAATACCAAGTTTTGTTTCCAAAACTGGGTGTCAGAGCATTATTAAAGATRTTCCAGTTAGGCTGTCATCCACATGAATGTTTTGATTCCTCCTGCAAACTGACATTAACTGGCTGAAAAGCAGTAAAATATCCAAACCAAACAACCTCCTTTTTGTATAATTAGGGTTGTGTAAGCAATGGAGGAAGTGTAGCAAAGACARAAGCTTTTTATACTGAACGTACTTTATGTACAAGGCATTGCAGTCACAAGGCTTTGTGCTTGTTATAATTTGACTGTTTGAAAGAGGACTCTTTGTATTTTGGCAAATGCCGTGCGCAGAGTTGCAGTCAGGGAAAAAGCAGCACAGTGAGATAYAATTTATTCTCCCTAGGTTTTATACCAGTCTTTGAGTGTTTTTTCTCTAACCATGGATTCTGTCTGGATTAAAAGGAGGTTTCCTCCCATGTAGCAAAGTACATGCTACCACAATTGGCGGCTAAATGACATTTCTTCTTTATGTTGACTCGGTGCCTCAGCACTTATTTTTCCTGTGTAAAAGTCTTGACATTTCTCAGTGTGATTCAGTGATTCCATATGCCTTTTGGGATACATTATACTTGTTCAGTAGCAAAACTGTAAAAATGGTAAGTTATTATGAAAATATTGTATCCTGAGCAGCTGGCATGTCGTTTCTGTAATTCACTGTGACTTTTGATTCTTGTTGCTTCCTGGTACCTATTATTTGTACTGAGCTTCTTATTCATGAACTCTCATACAAACCACTTAGCATCATGCAGTGCWGTATTTGGAAAGGAATGCACTAAGTAAAAATGCTGTAATTTCTTGTGGAATATCTATCAAAGACAATTCAGTTTATTACAGAAAGGTATATTGATCATACTGGGCAGACTGTCCTAACAGTGTTGCCTATAATATTTGTCATTTATGTAGTGTTAACCCCCCAACATTTTCTGATTGTTTGCCTTAGAAATCCTTCCTACTATTTCTCTGACTGCAAAAATCCATTAAAACCAGAAGTACATCAACATTCTTTTCTTCTTTCCGTCAGGATTGACCTCTGCTGCCCTTGTTGCCACTCAGCAGGTGGCTGCACAGGCATCTGCATCTGGTATGTTTCCTGCACAAAGAAGGTAAATAGCCAATAAATTATATATTGTAACATAGAGAGGAGAAAGCAAATCACAGATTTTTTTAGCCTGATGGTGTGCATTTCCTTGTATGACACAGTTTTTAAGGTTGAAGAAAAACCTGGTATTTTGGTTTAATTGCGATTTTGCTCTTAGAATGACATTTTGTCTTTAGCTGTGTTCTTAAATTGTAACAGGTCATTAAGAAAGAACAAGTAGTCTGTCTCCTGAGATTTTCCATAGAGTGTGTTTTAAGGATTGGTATTAAGATAAAATAAGAGATTATGAAATAGAATTTAAGATACAGATTTTTAATAAAACCAGTTTAAAATTAATGTTCATGTTCCATGCATTACCAGAAAAAGGTAGGATTTTATCTATTCGCAAGTCTGCTTAGCTTGCTGATCTTGCTTTTAGAGAGGATTGTTTGGGAGCCTGTTCGAGATGGCTTTGTATATAAGCTGCGCACCCATGTTATACATTTATAAGCCTGAAAGCCTCTCAGTTATTTACTAGGTTGTCAAGAGGAAAACTTCTGTATTATGATGATCCCATATCAAATGAAAATTCCAAAGTGTCTTTTAACRTTTGGGTTTTGTTCATTGCTGCCATTTTAAGACTCAGGGTTTAATGTATCAAATAGAACCATGAAGTTCCGCATTACGGGTGTCTGTCTGAAAGCTGATGCTGAAACAAGCAACAATTAGCTAGAGTTAGTTGAGTAAGAAAAGTTTGTAGCCCTGGAAAAGCTGATAGGATAGGATTTCAGAACCCAGAAGAAAAATCSTGGCACAGGTTACTTCTTAGGATGTTGTTCCTGGCAGGGAAGGGATGAGGACCGGGCTTGCTGTCTTTTCTTGCTGGGTTTGAGAATACTTGTACAGATTTAATTTCATGATGTATTCAAGATGCAGGAAAAAAATTGTGARGAAAGGATGCTGCTTACTAAAACCTTCTTCTTTCTCTTTTCAGAGAATGATGAATTTGGGGATGAACATTGTCATGTGACTGGATCACATGAGGAAGCGCTTTATTACAGACATCAGTTCCATGGTGTTAATTTGAAATGCCTTAATGGCAGGCAAAAACCAGTCATTTCATTTTTGTAAATTGCAGATTTTATCACAGAGTAACAAATGTTGCTGTAATTAGACTTCTGTTTTTATATATATATATGCGTATATATATATATACATATATATATAAAAATATATATATATTCTTTACTTTTTTTGTATCAGTACCAAGGCTCGCACACAGGGTCTGCTGCTAAGTTGCGAACCACACACTAAATGGAGATATGTATTTGTCATGTTTAGGAGGCGTTAACCGCAAAAGGCCGTTTGTTTCTTTTCTCCTTCCTTTCCTTTTTCTGCTCTCTTTTTTCCTTTCCAATTGTAAATAAATAATGTTATGTATCAGTGTGCCTGAACCTTGCATACCCTTCTGGTATTTCCCACAAGCTCTCAGAGAGGCTAACTGTGATGACACTTTGGTACAATGTAGATGTCTATTTGGTGGTTCCTATTAAGATGCATCAGTGTAAAATGTTACTGTATTCACTGTTTCATTGTAATTGTGTATTGTGAAAAATATACCTTTGGAAGGCATGGGGATTCTAGTACCACAAAAACTGTGTTGTATATAATGTATAGATTTTAAATGGAGATAATGAGCATCTGTGAATAATGAAATGTCTTTTTTGATAATCTTGAATGGCAGATAACCTAATAGCCTGCATATGAGAAGACATCTGTGATTGTTCTATTACTTGAATAGTCCTGCAGTCTTTTTTTTAATGTTTACAATTACCCAGATTTAGAGGAGAGACTTTAATGCCATTACCTGTTTACTTGTTTTATGCTGTAACCTAGTTTATTTTATGTAAAACCTATATCAAATGCTTTCATTTTTTTACTTGCCTTAAATAATTTGGCAATCAGAATAATGAAAAAACTATGATTTTTTAAGTTTTTTTTTTTTTTTTTAATTTCTGGGTGTTCTTGAGCCACTCTGAAAGATGTGTCATAGCTGTAGATATCAGAGGGTGCAGCAATGGCACAGCTCCTAGTCGTGCTCCTGCTGGGCCTGTGCCAGTGTCCTCTCCCAGCAGGCAATGCAGGGTCCAAGCCAGATGGCAGATGGACCTCTTTCTGTTGACCCTGATAGGCTCAAAAAAGGCCCAACACTTTGGATGGTATTAGTGGAACTGAAGTCTCTAATACCCATTTTAGAGCAGCTCTGTATGCTATAAATTATAGACAATTCTTTTCCTATTATATCTGTATTGCCCTTCTCCCCAAAAATAAATAGATGCCTAAAAACAGAGACCTGTCAATTAAAAAAAAATTCCTTTGCTGTGTCTAACCTGCATTACCACAAGATAAATATTTTATGTGGCTTTACCACCTGATTTGTCACAATGCAGTTAATACAGTACACAGTAACATGAAATTGCTCATAGTGACACGAAAAAAAAAATCAAATTCACTGGTCAGGTTTTTGAGGCTTAACTTTTTTCTTCTTCTGCATATCCCAGTTACACTGATTGTCAAAACTGTTTTTTAAAGTTTACTGGTTTTTTTCATTTTGTGTTTGTTGGGGTTTTTTTTGACAGGGTGAATTACTGCAACTTAAAGGTTGTTCTTGAAGTTGGTTCCATTTCTTCTACCTTGTGAATACTGAATACAGAAGGATGAATTAAAGATTCCCAACAGACAAGCACACTTGGACTTTTATATTACTATGATGAATCTGCCATTAATATTGCTATAATTGTTTTATTTTTATAGGCATAAAATCAGTTCCCTTAGTGAATAGTTATAAGGTTTATTGATTTTTATTACACATCATTCATCTGTGGCTTACTATTATTGTCTTGTTCTGAACACATTCAGAAGTCTCACAGTGGTGACATACTACAAGTTAGCCTCATTAAAAAATGGGAAGGAAGGGGTGTTTTCTTTGAAAAAGGGGATATTGTGAATGCAGGGCTCTTGAAATAATAAATGCCTTATTACTTCTATAGTAAAGGCTCAGGTGGCTTTTGTGTTGAAACATACCATTGACTTTTGTTTTTTTCCACCTAAACCATTAATTCTACCACAGCAAAACAGATCTTATAAATTCACACTGTTGGTGATTTTGATTTAGTGTGGTTAGGTGTCATAARTAACAAGAATGAATTACTCTGATTGATGCAGGGTAAGCAACAGGTTAAAATTACAATTAGTTGTCGTATATAGTATATGTAGTATACAAATAATTGTAGTATGTATAGTTTTGTAATATCCTTGAAGTCTGTAAGAGTGGCTAACATCTATTGCCATAGATTTTCTGTACTGGTTCAGTACTCCCAAAGCCAAAGGGTATCCACCCACATGTCTGAGCATTGATGTGCAGCTGCCAGGGTCATCTCACCACTGTGTRAGCATCCAAAGGAAGAGCAAAGTGAGGCTGTAATACAAGGAAGACAATTTATACACCTGGGAACTCAGAGCTTGCAGAGGCTGGTCACTGAAAAGGGGCAGCAGAAGCATCATGRCATAGATACATTTGCACTCTGTTTTCCACAGGATGGGATTATACTTTTTGCTACCTCTAACTGACCTCTACCACCCTGCCCTTTCAGTAGCAGTTAACAGTGACCTTGCTTCTGTCTTCCAACCACATGTTGCTGGCTGTCTTGCAAAGGTGAAGCAGGGCTTACGCAGTACACTCATTTGAGTTTTTTAAGTATGCCCATGTAAATGCAGGTAGAGAAATGAAGGGTCTGTCAGTGCAAGCCCGTCACACAGACTCAAAATACCCATCCAGRGTGCTACTGCCTGTGATACTCGTAGTGGAAAAGAAATTGATGTGAACAGCAGAGGAGGGTGGGGTGCTTTTTGAGGTATTCTGTAGCTCTAGGAACTGAAACAGGATCAACTGAGCTGTTTGGTTACCAGGGCTAGCCTAGAGCTGGTGAAAATGGGGGCTAGCTAYATAACTTTGGTTTTGTAATTTTAGAATTCCCTGGTAGCCTTGGGGAACAACTCAGAAGTCACAGGGCTAATTCTGTGCCATGTATCCCCTCCTTGCTTCTAATAGGTGCATTGGTTGAGCTTAACCATTTGGTCTCAAGTCACACTTGTCACTCTGCTGTCATAACAAGGATCCCCAAAGGACAGGAATTTAGAGAATCCCTGAATCCATCCTAAAACACACAAGGAATTGTTGGTAGCATAAAAATTGATGTAAACAAAGGATACTATAATGCCCTTCTACTCTCCACCAGTGAGAATCAATCAGGGAGTGTAATTCATATTTTGTTCCTGGCATCAGAGTCTTGTCACTATCACAACTGACAAAAGGACTGTTCTCATGTTTCTGTCTCATGAATCTCACTCGAGTGTTTGTTTGCCACATTCTCTCCTCTCCCCTCTCTGTGCTTCTTGCCAGCTTAACAACCCCTCTTACACCCATCTGATGCCATCAAAACTCTATTTGCACATCTTAAAAGCTTTCTGCATACATTTGTGAGCTTGACCCTTGATTTCCTTTTATCACAATTCGTCTGTTGACCTGCACCTTTTTCTTTATCTTAGGCTGTGTTAATGTATCCTATGTCTCTTTAGCCTACAGYGTTTGGGACAGAGAACATGTTTCACTTCAAATTAATATAGTGTAGTTCATATTTGTAACTACCTCTTAATAATAGTGACAACCCCTTATAGATGATAGCACAAGGTGCCATGAGTAGYTAGGACAGACCCCTGTTAACAAGGAGCTTAAGGTAACAGAAAAATACCATTACAGTTTTTTTGGTATTTTGAAACCATCTAATGACTCGAAATTGTGAATGACACGAAGCCCACATAGGAAGCCTGAGCCTTATCTCCCTGCATCAGAGGGAACTGGAGACATACAGTCCTTACTTAATGTGCCAGCTTTGTGCTGCTTCAGAAAGAGAACTCTGATTTCACTTTTAGCACTTTATGTAGCTGTCTGCACTAAACACCCTATAGCATTACTGTGAACTACAGTTCTCCCTCGGGAACTTTTTTCTAGGTCAGTATTACCTAAGTTCTCATAGCTTCAGCTTATTTTCCAAGGTTGGTGCTTTTTTTTTTTTCCCCATCTTTTTTCATTCTTTCTTTTTTATTTTCTTTTCTTTTGAAGGGAGTAAAATCTTACTGTTACCAAAAAATGCAAGAGGTTTTCATTAAGGAGAGGAGACATCAGCTCAAGTTGTGTGTTTTCCAATGGTGGGGAGATAGACAACATTAAAATTTTTACACTAGCTGTTAGTAATTTCTGTGCAACATACACTAAATAGGGCTTTCATCTTCAGTTGCAACTCTGAAATTTCTCATCTGGACTGATTAATTAGCAAACTTAAAGGTTTAGCAAAGGTAATTATTACTTGCAGCCTAGAAATTTTTTTGTCATGAAGAAAACTTAATCTCCATCTTAACACAATAGAAAAATGTTCTAGGGCTATGAAAGATTTTGTTATAAACAAATGAACTCCTGCCAACCTAGCTGATACCTGTAGTTCCAGTAGCCTCACAGATTTCAGCAGCATTCTGTGGTTATTTCGAATGGTACAATGATGTATTAGTTACTTATATGATATCTATCATTTGAGTTCATTGATGGTAGGATAGTTCTTGCTTACTGCTTTGGGCATAATGCTACAGGATTTCCTCATGAAATAGTGCAGCAGTGCCTGATAAAAAGTGGAATTAGATCAGTAGTCAAAGGCTCTCTGAAAGCCTGTTTAAACCCTTAATACAGGAGACTAATTTTAAAGCATCCATYTTGACAAGTAAATTACTTTGGTTCTTTTCATTGTTTCCAAGACCCTGAGGGTATTATCAAGCCTTGCTCTCCYTGCACAGCCTCCCACGGAGCTTCCTCTCCCCACCCCTTCTCAGTGGCCCAGCACTCCCATTTCAGTCCAGGCTGTTCATCTCTGACTCAGGGATACAGATGCCTTGGGCTAGAGCTGTACCCTAGTTGTCTTGTCCCTTTGCTGGGGTCAGTGGGGTGGGACCTGCCAGCTTCCAAAAGCCCCCAGCTGTGGCTGCACCTTTAGAATGACTAAGAATGTGCAGTTTCTGGTCTTAAGGGATTTGTGTTTAGGCTGTTTTTAATAGAATGTAATGCAGGGAAAGGGCTTCAGTAAGACCCCTGCTAATATTTTCTTAAATAGACAAATACAAGGTTAAAGAGGAATTTTGTATTTATATGTTTCACATCAAACAGYAGAAATGAGGTGTGGAATAAAAAGCCCCAGATTGAAGAGCCCCCTACATAGTTAACAGCCACCATGAAAACCAGTCCTTTTTTCCTTATTTTTAATCCTTCTTTCTTCAACAGTATAAACTTGTATTTGAGAGTCCAAGCAACACTAGAAGTAACTTGAGGCTACAGGAGCATTTTTTTCCTCTCTTCTTCCAGTGAGAGTGACTGAAAGGTAAATTAGCTGTAAAAGGAGCTGGCTCTTAATACATGTACTCAAACTAGGCACCTTCTCTATACAGAACATGTTTCTCATTAACGAGCTCCCTATTCAGCAGTGGTCAGCTCTGCTGCCTGCTTCAGCAAGCTGACTGCCTTCTGCCTTTGGGGCTCTCTGTTCCCCAGAAGTGAGTGGAGCAGCCACATCAAGGGCTAYATGGACTGCAAAACCAGCTGAAATTTCTGCTCTTCCTTTGCTTATAAAAGCCAGARCAAGGATTGCTTTCTATAATTTCCTGTTGTTCATACCTTTCCCCACTCTGTCCCTAAGTCAGCTTAAGTATTTGCATTGATGAGCCTCATCAAGCCACTGATTTTCAAGCAGAAAAGGTCATTAAAATGTCAATGACAACATGTTCCATGCCGTGCATTCGAACAYAACAATTTAATACCAAGCTTTGCCACAAGTATCTGCAGTCCTAATTCATTATCTTCCTGATTGAAAAGAAGCTGATTTCCTTGAACAGAGAAATCACCAAATCCTCAGACTCTTAATGACTTGTGGCTTTCCTGRAACCAGTTGACCACTTTCCCTTTGATCTGCCAGGAGTCTGTCCCCATCTTTGGATTTATTTCCCCAAAGGTGTAGTAGAAACTGCCAGAGAAAGAAAACACTAAAAATAGCAAGACAGAGTCCGGTTCTTTAAGCTAGAGCACCTCTCMTTAGCCTTAAGCAGGCTCTTCTGCAACTGAGATAAGGATTTGGTCTCTTGAGGCAGAGCAAGTAATTGCTRTTTGGTATAGCTCCTTCCTTCTTCCTTGAGTACATGCACATATGCTCTCTCAGATGCTCATGTACTCACTGTCCCCTTTTTACAGGGTCACATATAAATGCTATATCCATGATTTGATACCAATTTTCTTAGAGGTTTATTTCRTAGCCCACTGGCATTAACATAGCTCTCTAATAGCAATGACCACTCAACTTTGGAGTTTTATGTCTCTACTTCACACTAGGTCACAAGCTTTTAAAACCCGTCCTACTTCTAAAGAGTTGGTGAACATACACTAAAATCCTGTTGCGTTAAAGGAGAGCAGGATATGTACATCAGTGTTTTGGCGTGGCAAATCATTCAGTGTGCATCCAGAAAAGGGAATGGACAATTAAATCTGGCCCTGATATGTAGRGAGGACGGGAAGCATTGACATAAAAGCGACTTGGCAGAAAACTTCTGAGTCTGCTCTAAAGACTTTGCTGCTGTGCTCCATAGTGACGTGCAGGGCTTTGGAGCACTGTGGGTCCAGCAAGGTCACCCAAGCAGCACAAGAAGCAGTGGTGTCACATAACTCACTGAGGAGCAGCAGGTGAGTGGCCAGACACYGGCACTACAAACTGCAGTGAGTCCTAGTAAAGAAAGCTGTGGCACCGGCCTTCACTGTGGAGTTAACATGGAGGAAATGCCCTCAGGGCAGTTCTGAAGCTGTTGAGTGCTTGCTACAAGCCACCGGCTTATGAGCTGCCCTCTCAGTGTGCTCTGCTCTCCTCAGAGGCACAGCTCTGCAGCATCAAGGGACAGGGTGTTTACAGTCCAAAGAAAGGCAAGTTACCCTAACACATCTGAGCAACTCACAGAGGATAAGATCACTCTTAAAGTTCAAGCACAGCCTGACAAAAATTGTCTTTAGAGAACACTACACCTGTAGCATTACTGACATGCAGCTCGTCTGCCCCAAAGGACATGCTTTCTCCTGCTTTGGGCTGCTGTACAGAGAGAATACACCGTCTCTATCTGCCATCTGAAGGCAGGAGTAAATTAGARAAAGAGAACTTTGTTACTGCAGAGTAGAAAATTATCAGTCAAGGGACTTTATGTGGCAAACCAGAAGTGTGGGTCTCCAGTTACACTTCCTCTCATGGCAGTAAGTTGAAACCTTTGGTACGGTTCTCTTTCATTGTTTGTTATCATTATCAATCCTTACATTCTTTTGGGTCCTGTTAAATGGCAGTATTAGATTACTAGTCACCAGTGTAAAGTGCCCATATCTCCTCATTAGTAGGCTGATGTGTGTTTAAGAAGCCRTTTTGAGTATTTTTCACTGTAAGAAGGATATTTCCACCATGGGATATGATCGTTTTGTACTTGCTTTTGTTTTGACTGTTCTGTTTTTAAATATTAGCACTTCAGTGTGCAGCTTAGATGAGCTCAGCTGAATCTTTAGGATTTCGTATGTTCATATGTTCCTAAGCTCAACATTGGTACTATACTTTAATATTAAGTACCCTATATATTTAGTAATGTTTTACAGTCTTGTGATTTTTGTTCCTTGTTGTAGTTTTGTTTGTTTGTTTGTTTGCTTGAAACCATGCTCAATTGAAAGTGGAAAATAAGCTTGCAGGAATTCAGCTTTGACAGTTTGAGGCCTTTCCAACCATTATTTTTAAAGAACAAAATTAAGTCCCAAATGATTCAGATTCTTAGCAGGATCTGGTAGCTGATCCTGAAAACAAATTTCAAAACAAGTAATTRATTTAATGAAGACAACATTTATCAATAATAATATTGCCTCTCTGACTCATGCTAAAACTCAYTTGACTACTATGCAATGATCAGTAAGATGAGAAGTGAAAACCTTCTTGATTTTGAATCTGTAAGGCAAACACAGGGCAGTTTTCAGGAGAGTTTATCAGGGTGGCTAAGAGCAGTTAGGGATGCAGACCAGACCCCATCTCCCTTTCACAACCCCGCACTCCTTTTAGATTATGCTTTGCTACTGAGTTGCTGCTTAAATTTGCTATCCATTAGTCCCTAGTGATAGCATCAAGGTCGGATGCTCTACTCGAATCAACAGCTGAATTACCCATATCTTCTGACACCATCAAAAGCAAATTGTTARCTAATCACTAAGGAAAGAAGCTCAACAACAAATAATTCTGTGACCAGTGAGGCTAATAAAGACCAGTTTTCAGTGGCTCTCTCTTCTATTTAGACCCTCAGATGTTCAATAAAGCGTGATCTTAATTTTTCCTGCGTGAGGCCTCTAACAGGCCATCTCTACTTTGCCTTTTTATCAATACTTGTCAAAGCAAAGACTGTCTTTGGAGTATCTAGTTCATTTGCAAGTAGTCAATGGGCTCAAATGTTTTGTGCTTAGGAAAGGTTGTAGGCTTGGAATGGTCACAGAATTGTAAATGAGAGCTTTGCAAGCTCTCCTCTGCACTGCCTTATTGTGTGTGTCTCCTGAGCACTTAACGAGCTGAAAGGTGGCAGTGTGTTTGAGAGCATCTTTTCTCCTCACAAAGATGGGAGGTGTTCAGGCCAGAAGATGAACCCTTTCTGTGAAATCCCCCCAAGGTCTTGCACCATGCCCTGCACCCCCAGTAAGGTGCAGGACACCTCTGGCATTAACGGCTGTTGTAAACAAAAGCAACTGCTTCAGAATTTATTTAGTCTTAGGGTAAAGTTATGAAYAAGGGAAACTGAAAAAGCCTAGGTCATGGCTTTGAGTCTTAAATCCATCAACAATCATGAGAATATATAACTTAGAAGTAATCCATTATATTTATGTATTTAGCTATAGGATTTTTGTGGCATTATTATATACACATAGGCAAAAAAGGAGCCTGGATTTAAGAAAAGCTGTAGTCTCTTTTAAATGCTTTTCAGTGCCAGCAAACAACAATGAATTTTTCTAGGTTAATAATAAGCTAGTTAAGATACAAAAAAGGAACGAAGTTATTTTAGAAAGCTCTGGGTAATAATCGTTTCATTATCTAAAGTTCAGTCACAACAAGGACAAAAAAATCCCTCTTATGTATGCTGAAGAGCTTTTCAGTTTTGAAAAAAATCAATACTATATTCACACTAATGTTGGCTTGCATAAAATATTGACTGTAGTCGCATTGGTGGTTTTACATAAAGACTTAAAAGCAATTTTGGTCGTCTGAAGCATTCTAATTGTTTTTTCCCTTTCCTGAAAGAGTAATGAAAGGATGACTAAAAAGCAGAACTATATAGTTATTTTATAACTGGCACTAACAAATTTCACCAATTACAGAGTCCATTCTGTAAGCAATGAATGTGTGGCTCCCAATTAATCTAGTGTACCTCCAGGCAAGGTCTAAATCAGCTGGATACAGCTAAAGCAATTTGCACACAGCTAAAAGCAAATTGGAAAATAAGTGTTCCACGCTACTGCCTATCTTTTCAAGCCAAATACACAATCAGTATTCTGGCAGCAGCACTCTGTCATGTTATTTGCAACTATCAATTTTAATTATAACAATTATTGATTAGTTGGGAAAGTGAATAATCTAATGCTCAAATGAGGTTGGCGCGGCTGCTGGAGATCATTTTTCGCTTTCATGCATTTGTACATTCAGTGTTAGGAAACACCATGCAAAGAATATGCATGAAAAGAATATACCTGCACCACTGTGATGATTCAGATAACTACCACTGAATGTGCAGCTGTGAATTATTATTAATTTTTTCAGTTTGTTTACAAGAAGCATCCAGTTTTAGGATTCATCATTATGCTGTACAGAAAGGGTAATATGAATTGAATTATGCTGTGAGAGGACTCAGTGAGGAACATAAGAAAATACTTTCCAACTTGGGTACCAAAAATCAAACTCCAATTTTCTTACTTAACCACCCAGAGTGCTCCTGTTGCCCATTGGCACGGGCTATTTTTCTAACCTATTTACTTTTAGACTCAAGCTGTTCCTTTGTAGAACAATGCTTCTCTTGGAACAGAGAAAAAAGAAATCTCCAGCCCTAGCTGAACTAACAAGAACATTATGTGTTTCAGCTAAATAAATAGCTGGGGGAAGAGGGCATCCTGACTTGAGCAGTTACAGCCACAAAGGCTGAACATGAATTCTCTGAATCCAAGTTCCTGGTACAGGTTAATCTCCACTGCTAATCAAATGCCCTGTGTAGTGTTTCTGAAGACATTCTGTTTCCATTTGAAGTGACCCAGTAAACATTCCGCTAATAACTACTGTGCTCCAGAGAAGCCTTTCAGGTGCACTGCAGCCTGCCTCTGCCGAGGCTGGGGGAGAACAGGACAGTTTTCCCATCACACGTGCTTTGCTTGCCTCGTGGCTGAAGAGCCTGCTTTGCTGGGGACACATCCTGCAGCACAGCACAGAGCTGGCACCTGCACCTGCTGTGGGGCAGGAGGGGCACAGCCATCTGCCTGGCTGCTGCTCACACAGGCAGGACTTCTGGGTTTTAGAAAGGTAATGAGGGTAGCTGGTGATAGCAATATCCCAAAGTTCCGGGTCACCACTGAGGTCAGATGAGAAGGGATCAGATCCAGGATAACAACACTGCCAATTTACCTGCTTTTGAATTTAAAGCAGTCTCCTAAGTAAACGTTTTTTGTGCAGTATTTGTGCAAATAATGGTCAGTGGATAAGTGGTGGTGCATTGCACTGTTGCTGGGAAACTGTGGATGGATGTGAAACTGGGAAGGTTAGCTGCTGGAATTAGTTATCAAGAGAGAATAATTTCAAAGACTTGCACAAGGATTTAGCTATGCAACACCCACTGTCTTGGCAAAGCCTAGTACAGCTAATCATCTGCTTTGAAAATGCAAGGGAATGTGTCCTTGAGCTGGACAAGAAGATCTCTCTGCCTATTCACCAGCCAAAAAAATGTGCTTACAATGCCTTATACTGAAATGGAAAACAAGAAAAGAAAAAAAAAAAATAGCAAAGGCATGGAAATGAGTCCTGAGTGTGCCAAACATGGGAATGCCAGTGTCTGATAACAAAAGTGCTCTCTGAAGAAAAAAAAGTACTGAGATACTCAGATAAGTATGCCTTCATGTGAGATCATCTGGTGATCATGTACAGCTTTGGCACACATGCACACACAGTAAATGTGTAATACTGTTCTCTAACATGCTGCCTGCTCAGTCTTTTGCCTTTCTGACCTCTTTTGTTTGAAATTTAAATTATTTTATCCTGCCCACCAGAACTTCCAACCTGCTCAGCTTAGTGCTGCACAAATGCACTWGCAGGGAGAGGTCTGTCCCCAGCATTTTCATTCCTCTTTTCTTTTTCTTCCTCTTTTGTTTTGTTGGGGAATAGAAAGCCCCACATATGGAAATTTCATGTCTTGTACTATTTACCACTGCAAGTATTCTTGTAATAGAGAATCATAAAAAGTTGTAGATTGCACTCCTTTAGCTTGCTGTAAAACAGTGTGATTTGTATTTTGTTAAGCAGTAAATTGATAATGTCACACCTTCTCTATTATTTAAAACATAGTATTAATATTAAAATTGCYCTGCCTGTCCATCCATAACTTTGGGATCAGGTAGGTACCTCAAGGGATCCYGCTCCATCTGCAATAAGTCCTTTTCACTTCAGATTAATATATTTTCATTTKCTCTGTCAGCCTATGCAGATGGAGCAGGCCTCAAACCACATGGGGTCAAGTAGGAGCCCAATTAGGCAGAGTTATTTTTAAGTTCTGGAGGGCACAGTGTCAGCACGCTGGGGAGATTTAAGCACCTAAAGATGTAGATAGGTGTCTCATGTATTTTCAGAAGTGCTATCACTCTGCAGTCAAGGGGAGCTAGGCATCTGGTAACTATCTTGAAAASCACATTTTGAGAATCCTGCAAAGAGCTTGAACCCTTTTGGAAATCCAACTTCCCCTGCAGTAGGAAGGTTCAGACCATGTAGTTGAGGCCACCAGTGGTTTCACATTCCCAGTCTCATCATCTCAGGTCTGCTGACAGTTATMCTCATGGCCAAGCTCCTGCAGCAGCTGTTGGACTTGCTTACGTTGTTCAGGAGGTCACATGTGCATCAGCCATCTTGGGAATCCAGAGTGCTGCATGGGGAACTCGCTAGGAAACGGGGAAGCCAACAGCCATGGGTGAGTCAGCTGCACATCAGGATCTCTGATGGATCTCTTGCCTGGCCCAAGGAAGGTCAGAGAACAAAAACTCAACCACTTTCCAGCTAGCCCAATCACCAGAAGTGGCCATGATTAAATGCCTGGAGAAGAGCAAGAGTAGGGAAAGTTTCAATGATAATGTTCCTCTACCTTCTGACAATTTTCAGTCAGCGGCTTTCTGGTGTAGTTTCTCTATGCAATAAYTAACAAATATTTTTTCTTTTTTAACCACCAAAGGGTTCTTTCAATCTCCTCTTGAATTCGGTATGAGGTTTTTGTATCCACAGCGTTCCACCTTTGCCAAGGATTTTCCTACAGGTATTGCCAATCATACAAAGACCCTGTGTCCTGGATACAGTCCTTCTTGCCTTTTTTCATGACAAGGATCCTTGTACTGGAAGTAACAGTAAAATAATTTCTTTCATAGAAAGAAATTATCATAGCCTTTATACCTATCATGATTTTATAGYCTCCAACACATTCCACCTTAAATCATCCACACTAAGGACTCCCAGCCCAATTTTTTTTTCTGTTTTTCCTATATGGAACTTATTAAACATTCTTGCCATTCTTGTTTGAAASTTTTCTATTTATAACATATCCTTTGTAGATGCAGGGATTCATATTTATCTTTCTGCTGTAGAACAGCCCATTTATTCCTGCCTTTAGCTTCCTAATTTTAGCTGGGTAATCTTTCCTATGTGTGTTTTTATACTTCTTTTATACTTCTTTTAAAGGCATGATGAAGGTCCCTGTCAAAAGCTTTGTGGAAAGCCAAATAGGAGCAGTCTGCTTGAATCACYCTTTATCAGAAACATGAGTCCCCTGACTGTCAACAGTTTTGTGAGGCAGGACTTCCCTTGCCAGAAATGGTATGCAGGAACCAAGCTTAAAATGTTTCCAGCATGAAAGAGAAGTAGTTGCTTAGAGCTAGAGTCACTTTGCATTTTGATCTTATGCTGCGAATTATCTTGGGATTTTAGATACACTTGGAATACAGCAGATGACACACAGTCCTTAGGATTCTTTTTTGGAAACAATTTAGGAAAATGAGAAACATGTACCCTCAGCCAARTTTTATTAATTCTACCTCCTTATTCTGCTCTTAAAATTGCAGAATAATTTCTTGTGGAAGACACCTGTGAAGATGTGTAATCCAGTACCCAGCTCAACAAAGTTTTGATTAGAAGAGGTTGGTCAGGGCTGAAGAAATTTATCTTAAAGGATGGAAATCCCACTCCRCTCTAGGTTTCTGTTTCAGTATTTCACCACCTTATGGTGAAAATTACCTAGTTGAAATTTCCCATGTTTCATCTAGTATATTTTGTCTTTTCACTCACCCCTGTCTAGCTTTGGGAAGGMTCTGGCTCCACTTTCTTCTCATCCTTCCACCAGGTAGCTGTAACTAGCAGTCAAATCTCCCTTCCTCCTTCCTTTCTCGGGGCTGAACACACTCAGATATTTTTAGCCACTAAGACCTGATGCATTGGTTTGACAGCACCAACAGCAGCAGCATGTTTCAGTTCTTGTTCCACACAGAGTTGGAATAAACTCTAAACATAGGGTTTATTCCAACTCTGTGTGGATAACATTTGCATCCTAATCTTGGGACAGGACCAGGATGCAAATGTTACCCACACAGAGTTGGAATAAATCCTTAACAAGTTTTTTAATTAGGTTCCTCAAAAACAGGCAGTCAGAGCTAAAGAATTTCACTAGAAGTCAGCAACTAATTAATTCCTGAAGCATTGGCTGAATGAAGTAATATGTACAGTACATACCAGGGCAGAGAGCACACTACAAAGTTAAATCCTAATAGAATAATCATCCCAGAGGGGGTTATCAAAAGCTAGAAAAAATTAAAGCAATCCAGGATGCTCCAGCTTAGACTAAAGTGATTTCCATCAGGGCAGATCTGCAAAGACCAGATGAGGTTTTAACTGCTAGTTTGCATACTTGGGGTTTTACAATATCCAGCAGCTGTGTGTGTTGCTCTTGAATTTCCTGTAGTTCCCAGCAGAAAGGATGGAGCTGTACAGCAGGGGGGCAGAGAGAGCCTTCACCACAGTGCTGGAACTTTTTGTGTTAGGTACTATCCCACTCAGTTTTCTGCCATTCTATTATTTCACATCTTACCAGGGACTAAAGTGGCAAGGTGAGTCTTTTCAGTCTGCTGGTGATAAAATTCATCTCTCAGTTGCTCTGGAGAGCACATAGAAGTACATTTCCTAGAGTAATGGGGTAGGTAAAGGCAAATCAGCTGAAATCAGTCTGGAGGATAGCAAAAAACCTCTCCAGGACAGCTGCTTTCATAAAATTCCTGCTATTTTTATAGGAAATATAATTGGCAACTTACAAGACACTGACAACAGCAAATCCAACCTTGACTGTCTGCTTAGATTGGAATCTAGGTCTGAAATTTAAAATATTCAGAGACAATAATTTTATTCAGGGTGTGTGTCCTCACATCTGCAGTTCTGAAATTTATTGAAAATCTTTATCATTTCCAGAACAGTGCATTTAGTGAGTGTCAAAAGAGGAACAATGCGGCAGATTACAAACCAAGCTCCAGTTCCAGGTTTCTTTGGCAGTGAGATACACCACAGCAACTTAGTGCTTGCTCCAGACAAGAAGCTCTGCCTAAATAYACATTGATAGTTATGGCAGGAAAAGTGGGCTCATGTGTTTGGCATACAGTTTGGTGACCTTGAAACCTTTAGGTGTTATCATCCTGTTCTGGCTTCTTCTCAAATTCATTTTAGCCTTGATAGAAGTTTTGTGAGGCTTCTGGGCACACAAATCTCCTTTAAGAGAATATTAGTATTAGATGCATGTGTATGTGTGTGTGTGTGTGTGCAGAAGAAACAGTTCAGCCTAAAGGATCAACTAGAATCTCATCCACTAAATATTTCCAGTGTTGAATATGGCATTGTTTCCAAACTGCTTAAACTTCACATTTTTCTTTTTTCATATTTATTTCAGAGATGATAAGATGAATCTGGTATAATGGTTTTCATCTTGGTTTTCAGAGATAACAGTGCTAAAAATGCAAAACAATATCAGGCAAATCTGGACAATGTGAAAAACAAATAATAAAAAAAAGAGCATCCAAGGCTGACTTTGACAGCATTACTGCTGAATGTGACCCAGTCTGAATGATGCATCCAATCCAAGAATTTAAGCCTCTTACAAGTGGGTTTGTAATACAACAGAGTATTGGTAAGATATTTTGAAAAAGASGAGAAAATGGCCTCTGATGYAAACTTTAAATGACAAAAGGCTCATTAAAAACTTGAAATTAGCCAAATTTCATAGTTAAGTGTATTTTTCTCTGTTTTTCTCAGTTCTAATATTATATGCATGTATATTTATTATATGTGAGTTTACTTTTAAAATTTTATGTGTATAGATATTTAGGTATATAAACATACACATAATATATATATTTATATATACACACATAATACATATACACACATATTAAAGTATATATACATACACATAAATATGTAAAACTACAACTGATTTTCAGACATTTAAACACGTTATATTTCCAAAGGCATAAGTGAAATAATTCCCTAAGTTCCCTCTAAGTGCAGAAGCTTTGAAAGGCTGTTTTTGAAATAAGGTAGCTATTTTTCACTTAAAATTGAGAAAGAATGTGGATGTAGATGTTGCGAGCCGCTGTTGACCACTAGCTCAGAGTACATCCCAGCCCTGGCTGATATCTGKGGCAGGTTTCCCTTGATGCTGCAGAAGCAGTGGATGCCACCACTCTCATCACTGCAGTGATGGTGGCACTCTGCCTGCACCCTCCCTGGGATGCCAGGCACAGTGATCGTCTGGATACGGGATCAGTCAGCACATGCTTGTGGACAGCTGTGAGATGAATCTTTATTTGGTTGGAGGACATTCTTTAGCTTTTGCGGGCTGTATTGGATTCTTTCTCCTCATTCACCAATATTTCTAATCTTACTGGAGGAGTTTAATATGTGTAAGATAACATACTGCCTTTCAGCACGTGGTTAGCCAACACTCCAAAGAGGTCCTGCTGTATTTCTTCCCCCAGAAGAACCACCCAGCGGGGAGGGTTGGGGGGACGGGGCGGTGCCAGTCAGGGGCAGGCTTTGGGACGGCAGGAATGGCATTTTCTTTGTATGCACAGCAGCTCTCTTTTGGGCACTTTATGTCCTATCTCCCAGGCATCTGCTCATCATTTCCTTGRGTGTTTGGATAGGGTAATGCAGTGCACATTTTGAGAAGGTAGAAGCTGCCACCACCAGCAAGGTTCAAAGGGATGATGAAAATGTTATGACGGCCAAGTTTATTTTCTTATACTGGCTCTTTCTTTTTGCTWTTTCAGCTCCACTCCACTCCCAGCAGGTAAATCATACAGATTTATATTCACTGTGCCAGAGATGCTGACCTCCCCAATAAATTCAAATTCATAACAGTGTCAAAGGTATAGAGGCAACTTGGCCCAGTGGATAAAATCGAGTGTAAAAAATATTTSTATTCCCATAGAAATTAAAGGAATTTATTCTCACTTAAAGCAGGGCTGACTGTGGTTCAATGACACCGAATTTCACAGATTTGCATTGATTTGCTAATGAGAAATTTACACCACCGTTTTCTTGCCTTTAAATTTGACCCTTTCACTTCAGCTTGAATTGATGACAACTGTGGGAACAGAAGGAACTGGATTCACTTCTCTGGCGTGAACATAACTCAGTGAGCAAACTATAAAAGAGTTTGACGGGAAAGTAATCCAAGGATTAAAAAAAAGTCACCAAAGAACCAGCCGAAGAAAGAGAGTCTGTCTGGTGAATGGTCACCGTGACTCGTACATGATCCCCAGCACCCCCAAATGTTGGGGTGCTGCCCCCTTGTCCAAAGCGAATGCTGTGGGGAGAGGGCTGGCACGCACAAATACGATTTTAGTGAACTCCCGAGAGGTAGTCTGAAATCCAGGGCGCTTGCCCTGGATCCTGTGGGCGGCCTGTCTGCAGGGATCTCGCTGGGAGCAGGGCGGTGGTTGCAGGGCGCAGGCCCCTCTCGCAGGGGCCGCAGGGCGGGCCGAGCCCGAGGCGCAGCTGCGGAGCCGAGCAGGCCGCGGGCAGCGGCGCTTCGGAAGCCGAGCCCCGAGCACGGCTGACCTGCTTCGGCTGAAAGGAAGAAAGCCCACATTAGCATGTAAGCAAAGGAAGTCAAAATGATCTCATTCATAGAGCTTTCTCCCATCCATGTCAGGGGAGTTGGTCCCCACAGAATAGCCTGTCTTTCTCTGGGCCACACAGGACTGTCTGCCTAATTTTCCTCATTCTTAACCTTTGCCTCTCCACGGCACTGAAGTGCAAGACAATGCCAGGATGCCGCATTCTTCCCTAATATCTTAGCTACAGCGCTGAGGGGGTGGCAGGGTTAAAAATGTTTGCACACCCGTGGGACAGCTTGAATGCAGGGAGCTCTTCTGGCACCGCTTTTCTGAGCTGCAAGGACTCGCCAGCTCGAGTACATGCGTCTCCACCTAAGCTTAAATGTAAGCTATCAGGTTTCAACTGATGGTAAAAAATAGCTTCTAAATAATAAAAGTCCCCAAAGCAAAACTTTCATCTAATAGTACTAATTGCCTTTGAATTAGTTCTTCTCTATAATGCCACGTTAGCACAGCACCACATTAATTATTAAGCCATATTTAAATCATTCTGAACTAAGTAATGCATTCATTTACCACCTCTATTAGATAGGAAATATCTCTTGTAGTATGTTTTATTTTTAAAATCTTCATTATTTAACACTTTTTGTTTGTCTTTCTACCTTGCACTGTTGCAAATTTTTGTGAAGACAATGCTGCAACTGAACTGCAGGTTCAGAAGAAAAGGCTTTCTCATATTTTTAATCTAGYAGATACTGTTTTTCAAAAATTATGCCTCTTAGCAAAGTTTGTTTTTTTTTTTGCTGCACTGTTGTACAGCCTAGCAAATTGCTTTATAAAAGAGCCTACCTGGATTTAATTAATTATACATGACACCAGTAAACTAGGTATTCATAAACCACATCGATTGTGCCAACCTAGGCCTTGAATCCATCTCACTATTGAATACCTAATATTTACATTCCTCTGAAAAAGAATGTAGATGTGACTTTATGAGCTAACTGACCAGTGTAAAAGGTGGAATAAACTTATCTAAAAGTAAAGGTAGCAGCATACCATAGTAGAAATATATGAATCGCAACTTAATTCTTTTACTACTAAATTATTCTACCAAATTTATTTCTTCTTTTAACATATATTAAAAATATGGCTTTGTTATTTTGTAAGACCTCTCTTGTCTTGTCCTATAGAAAATGCACCCTGGTATCTGTTCTGTTGAATTTATCCAACAAATTCTTTCCCCCTTTTTAGAGGTCTTTAAGGTGCTCAGACAAGAGATTCAGCTCCTGAACAGAGACATCTTAAGATGTGAGTCAATACYCTCTGGCCTACGTAAATAAAGCCTCCCAGGCAAACCCCCAACGCATCTGAGTATGTTCTCATGGGGGGCAGGCTAGTGAAGGTGCTGACTTTGCAGGCATACGGGGCTTTGCAGTGGGCAGCACTATGCTGCACATGTATGGAGTTGCTGGGAAAAGGGGAAAGGCACAATCGCTGGTGCTTGTCCTGACACAAGGGCTGAAGATATTCGTCACAGTAAAGACAGGATTTTTTCTTTTCCCTTCCCTCTACAGCTCTCCAGTTGTTCCTTGAGCTCACCTATAGAATGCTGTAAGAACCAAATGAACCTGTAATTGTGTCTGCCCAGAAAGCTGGCAGCATGGGTGTTTTGGTCTACCTRGGAGAGCGGGAAAGTTTTAATGAAGAGATGAATATGCATGAAAGCCCAAAAGCTATTGGTTGCTGYCGCGCTGTCACTCTTGGATTCCTTTGTATTTGATTGGACAGTCCTGTGTTATCCACGCCCAGGACCAAGGTTTTAAGAATGTTCCCCATGCTGTACTCCTCGCTTTTGGGGGACAGCAGCCGAATAAACTGCTTCTTCTCTGGAAGCCAGTGTCCCCTCATCCTTACCTCAGAGAAACCCTGTTTATGTTAGAATCTTCCCCTTCCCGCCTTCCTGCAGGCTCACACGCACCCACGGGACCACCGGCTCTTCCCTGAGAGGAAGAAGCTGGCAGGACCCACTCACACACACTAGCTGGGATCACGGCAGTAGGAGGGAGAGAAGTTAGGGACATTTTCTAACATGTAATGAGTTTCCTGGGTGTTACAGRAGCATCAACTTTTGCTGTGCCACTTTGCATGACGTGCCAAGTGCTACACAAAACTTTGGTGGCCCTTCCTTTGTGTCCTTCCACTACATGTGGTGTTAAACTGAAAACACTTACACAAGTGAATCACAAGGGAATCACAATTAGATCAAAGCAGGCACAGATCAAGGATGTTACAGGCTTTGCTACTGTCCCTGAGAAAATGATGGAACAGGTCCTCTTGCAAGCTATTTTATCCAGGCACATGGAGGGCAAAAACATGACTGGGAAAACCAATACAGATTTACCAATGATAGCTGGAGCCTGACCTCTCTTGTCATGATGTGTGGTGACACAACTTGCTCAGTGGTGAGCAGAGAGCTGAGGTGAGCATTTACCTTGATTTTAGCAGGATGCTTGATGCAATTGTGCCATTGTGTCCTGGCTGGCAGCCCACTAKGTTGAGGGCCGTGAGGAGTATGGARAACTGTCAGACTGGCTGGTGGTAGTAAATGACTCAAATTGTCTGCCACTCCTCAGGGGGAATGCTGGGACCAGCAGTGCTCAGTATCCTAGTAACTGACCCAGATGATAGCACTGAGGGCACCTCCTGCTCCAGGTTCATGTGTGACATGACAGGAAGAGTTGTACATRCTCAGGAAGGAACAGCCAACTCTACAGAGATATGAGATTGGGTTGTAAAGAGATGTGCAAGATTCAGCAAARGGAAATGTGAATTCCTGCTGCTGGGATGTAGCAATCCAGAGCAAAAGCACAGGCTGAGATGTGTCAGGAGGGGCCTTTTGATTCCTGGTGGGCAATAAAGGTGAACATGAGCTAGGGGTATGCTTCAGCAGCAGGGCAAGGTAGTCCTGGGACAGATCAGGACAAGTTTCATGCTTGCTGTCACACCAGTTTGAAATATACATAGTMAGCCTCATATACCCTCTCTGACAGGACACTATTTCTTCATTCTCATATTTCTCCTTTTTAATTACTTGTTCCATTCTGATGCTTCTGTTGTTCATATTCCARTTCTGTACTCTTGCAGGACTATACTGTCATCCTCTGGATTCCYTACTTCATGCTGCTTGCTTCTAGTTCTGTGAAAAGCTCATTTTTTTTTTTTCACTGAGATGATATTGTCCCACATATACTTCTGACATTTAAATCTTCAGGACAATATTCCCTTTGTGAGAAAATCCTTTAACTTCATAACCTCAGCCTTCACTAATATTTGCATTCATGTTGGAACTATGCCCTTTCCCCCAAGCTGTACATTTCCCCAGGTGACTAATAACTGCAGAATGTTCAAGTGTTTGATGGATTACGAAATTGTTTAGTTGACCCCCTTGTAGGGCAGGATTGCAAGGAATATTTGGAAGGATATCTGAATCTTGTGTCTCTAGTTTGTGATCCTTCTATGGATTTATTATTCTTATCAGAACTAATGGAAGGCTTCATTATATTGCGTAAAATTAAAAGCCTTCAGCAGAACTTTCCAACAGTAAGTGGGAGACTCTGCAGAGCAATGATGCGTAGTTTTGATGGATGACCTCAACAAAGCAGACAGAAGAAATTATCTGAAACAGGACTTGCAATTGTGAAGCATGAAATTTTTTGCAATACTGAGATAGTAGCATCTAAAGTGGGTCCAAAAATGGTCCTCTCTTTGTAAGCAGAGAGGATTGCAGTACAATTTTAGAAATGCCTAAAATCTGTCTTTAAGTAAATTCTAGGTTCAATTATTTTCTAAGTATGCTCACACTCTTCAGCAACAGAAGGGGTTCTGTGTAAGTACAGCTGGAAATCTTTGCAAAGTTTTAAATCAATGCTTTCAGGTGGGGAGTATGGACAACCAGCTGTTCTGCATTTGGCACTTASAGAACCACTACAGCAAACTGCAGCTTGGGTTTGATGAGACTGGTGTGAGGGGAGCTCACCTCTGGAGATAATCAGAACCTAGGTCACAGGCCCTAGCCAGGTTTTGCGTCTTTTGTTTTGTTGTTTTCCCCACAATCARTTAGTCAGTTCAGGGCTGGTTTTTCACTTTTGCCTCATGACTATGACTAATACTCTCTATGGGGATATTTTCTAGGTGAATTTTCAGTCTTCTGTTTCCAGGGGGGTTTTGAGAATTTATGCCTGCTGTGACGTTGATTCACACTTTCTACTTCTTTCCATATCTGAACTGCCTATGATTCTCAGATGCTACTATTTTCTGAAAGGTAGTTTGGAAGTTCTGCTATTCAGCAATGAGCAAAAAGAGCAGCTGTGTTGCTGGAACACTTAAGCGTTACTATTTTGTTCAAACTGAGGTATTAGTCTGAGGAGATCACCTTTTGGTAGGAGAAATATTTTTCAGGGATGTCACATGCTATTTCAGGTGTTTGTRCATCATTCATTAAGTAATGTCTATACATCACTGTGCAAGAAAACATGATGTTTTSCCTGTATCTTTTTTCAGGCTGTGTTTCAGATTCACTGTCCATGACACTTTCCTTCTGGATTGTTTTATCGAGTTTGTGCTGTAAAACCAGATGCTTAATTATTTTTAGCCTGAATGTAAGAAGTAGAAGAAGATGTTTGGTTTGCTGTCTCTGCCAAGAGCAGTTAGACTGCCTAATGGAAGCCAGTTRTCTCAATCTTTCTGTGGGAATTAGGTATGAACATTTTGACCAGGATAACAAAGTGGTGAGTGACCTGACAGGTGAGCAAAAGTCTAGCAGGAGATGTGTATCTTCTCCAGACTTACCTGCTCTTTGTTGTTATTTCACTGATGAGACGATCTTGGGAAACAACAGGGTAACAAAGAAGGAGTACAGCTGCCTGAATTAGATATTGAGCCTGCAGAGTCACTGTGGGAGGCATAAACTGTACAAGAGACAAATACAGGTATTCTTGTTTGTGATGTAGTTYCTTCATTGCCCAAGAATAAAGTGTTAYAAAAATTCCCTCYTTKTTCTTTTCTTTTACAATGGTTTCTAAGGACAAACATTTTTGACAAGAGTGCTGTAAAAGAGTTCTTGGAAGATTATATGAGCTATTGAAGAAACTTTGTGATCGAGGGCTTCCTCCCTGAYTTGTCCAAGACCCTGTTCCCAAGCAAGAAGGAGGCTCCCAACAAAGCACATGCACCCACATTACACACAGGTGGCTTATGAGTAGAAAATATTTGGGATCATTTGTGGGGAAATCACAAGATCCAGACCCTGGGTAGACTGATTGCCAAGCATGTGGTATGACTCAGCCTGCACTGTAGTGTAAATAAAGCAAGAGGTGAAAGAGCAAGATGGGAGAATAGCTGAATTTCTGTCAATGTAAATGTATCCCTTGAAGCACTACAGGAAGAAGGACCCCATCAGGAATGAAAGGGTGGGAGACACCATATGTTGGGTAGGAAAAGATGTAAGATTAGGATGTAGGGAAATCCCCTGATGAGAAAGAGATAAAGGAAGGGATTCAATGGCAAGAAAAAAGACTTTGGGGATAAAGGGTAAAGAAAAATTAACGTGGTAGGAAAAAAAACCCAAGAAAAGAAGAGTAGAATACAATGAAAAGAATCAGACAAAAGAAAATACGAAAGATCACTGGAAAAGGAGAGGAAGTGTGTGAGTCAGTAAAGGGTGAGAGGGATAAAAGCCTTWAAGAATGAATGGAAAAGAAATGCTCCTTTCAGAGAAAAAGACCAAATAGTTACTGAAGAGGGGCAAGAGARCAACATGTAGAACAATAAAAATCTAAGATGAATGTGAATGAAATTAATCATAACTAATAAAAGAAAAAAGGAGGGGAAAGACTGAAGAGAATAAAAAGATGAGTCAATATTTGGGAAAAAWTGATGAATATTAATTTTATTTGTTTGCTTGTCTAACAGTCTAATATCTAACAGTCTTTCTGTCAGAGGCATATCTTCTGAGRTTTTGGTATTAAAATCAGTGGCCATCTACAGAATAATGTGCTGCATTCATCACRTTTTGTCATTATAATGCTCATGCTTCTACTATTGCTACATTAATATAATCTAGAGGGAATCTAGAGGGAATATGTAGGAAAGGCTACCCTACAGGAAAAGTGACCCTCCCYGCAGATTAATTATTCTAATTATTTTTTCAGAGTAGAATTGAATTTAATTTGGCCTCTTTTAATTAAGGGGCCAAAATAAAGCTCGTTTCCTTTTGAGTCAAATTTTTTTCTTACAAGCCCACTATTTAGAGTTCATCTGAAATCTGAGGGTCACATGCCCTGCTCTTTTGCACACAGCAAATTCAACAGCTTACGTTTAAGATGTTTTGCTTCTTTTCTGAGCCTCTTGCTAGTGTACTTAGCAGAGAATGATTAAAACCTGTGCTCTGGTAGAACTGTTGCAGTGTTTAAACAAGGAAGTCTGTGTTTGTTTAAGAGAATGGGGAAATGGTTATCTTGACAGATTAGACTGAAAAAACAGGACAGCCACAGTCTAGCACAGATGTCCAAATTTGCCACTTGGCTGGTTTTTTGAGGTCCTCTAAACAAAACTTGCTTGTGTGTTTGTGCTTTTGCTCTGTTTGACACCTGACTRAGGAATGTGATTAAGCACTACTGCCAGGGATTGCATGTCTCTCTTGAGCAAGTGTTCACAGGGCTGAAGTTTCCTCATGTCTGTCTAACTGTGTCACAGCCTGCTATGAAACTAGAAGAGAAACATCTCAAAATGGATTAAAGCCCTTGAAAAAAGCTTGGATTGTAATGAAACAATTRTTTGGGACAGAAATTCAGTGAACAGTTTTTTGAGCTAGGTTTTCTAACRTCTCCATTCACTTAGTGACAGAACACATGGAAGTGAGAAATGTGTAATTTGTCTGTGAAATACTGAAGCCATTTGCAAGACACATTGCAGCCTTCCAGACATAAAGGCCATTTTGGTAGAGAGAAATGTTACATCCTTAATCAGTGTGAGATGATAATTTTCTAATACATTTAAGATACATGCTTCATTTGATAAATCCATACAACTCTCTACTCAGACACTTTATCAACTCCTGTTAATATTATCATCCTGAATTACTTGTCCTCACATTACTTCCATGATAGAAGAAACACTTCCAAAGCCACTGCCATTTAATTTCTTTAAATGAAGTTTTGCTTGGTTTGATTACTGTTAAGATGAAAAACAACAACAAGTACTTGGTAGATAAAGGCCATTTGCCTGTCAGAGGAGCTCATTGCACTGGTCAGGCTTGTGTGTGTTAGGGTTTGTGTTTTCACAGTGCCACCTGAGAAATACTTTGTTTGCATGTTCTGTGGATCGCATACATCCTGGCCATGCACAGAAATTCGGTGCAGGGCCRCAGAAATATGTTGCAGCTCTGGGCTAGATCCCAGTAGAATCCAGCACTTCCTGGTACCTGACAGTGGAGATATATTAATAGCATTATAGCATTTGCCATTGATTTCAAACTTCAGAAATTCCATCTTTATATATCCATGTGATTATAGTAGTTTTTAGGAACTATTAATGGTGAATATACTATTAGAATGAGAAAGCTCTTTTATTGAGATATTACTGGAGATATGTTGATGACTTGTTCAGGCTTCTATTAGCCCAGTGATGTTGGACAGGTATTTTATGAAAAACCTTTTTATTTATAGAGCTATTCATGCAAATCTTCTGCCTTTTTTTTCAGGCTATCCTATCTCTAGATTCAAGTAGTGTTTTACCAAGATTGAAGATATGTACCTAACATAAATACGAATCACCTGTTAAACACATAATATATGGTGAATGTGAAATGCATGATAAATATGAAAACAAAACTTCCTTGGGATTCAAAGTTTCTATATGGCTAAAAGGGCCCTGTAAGCAATTTAATTTTATTATGTGTAGAGTTCTTCTAGGGCTTTGATGAAAGATTTTGATACCTGCTTTGATAATAGTTTAACTTGCTTCAGCATCTGCTGAAGTACCATGACACTATTTAAAGCAGTAATGAAACTGAAGACAGAGTCTAGTTCCACCTTGTAACTTACCAGGTGTTTYAACTTTTTGCTGAGGACCTGTGACAGTTTTCAGCCTGACATCAGAAGAAATGTGAGAAGGCTAAGGACCTTAAGGGAGAAAGCATTTATGGCAGGAGACTCTTATTTAGTTGCTGATAGGCTTTTATCTGTTTCTTTTATCATCAGTTCCTGATTTTTGTTGTCTTTCCAAACCTTGGGCTTGAAAGTTATGATGGTTCTGAAGTTATGTCCCAAACATGCTGTGAGAGCAGAGATGAGTAAACTGCTTATGACAGAAATTTTGGCTTGAAGCCTCTGACTTGCTATAAGGTGCCCAAAAAGTCTCTGAATTTTTATTTTGTGCCTGTGCAAGTGTGAATAAAAGGATTCTTTGCCAAAGCAAAACAGGAAACTGTACTAGTTGGTTTTCTTTTTTGTGCCGTGGTGCAGAAATAATTCCACCACCTTTATGTGGTGAAGAAAATGGGAATCCAGGTTAGTGCATCTTGTTAGCTGAGGCTGGAATATTTAAGTTCACAGAATAATGCTACAACAAAGAGTAAAACTCTTTGTGATGACTTGGAATGGAATAAAAACTTTCCAAATGGCATTAAGAGTGACAATATAAAAACCAACTCTTTAATGAARTCTTTCAGGGGCACAAATGTGGCTCTGCTCATACATGACAAAGTGTTTCTACAATTTCTATAATTAATTACTATATCTTGCAGGTACATCCAATAGGATCTCTGTTGCCCCAAAAACCCACCCTTGGGCCAGCCCCTTGGAGTTGGTCCAGGGGCTTCTTAGYCCCATTTCTTGTTATGTCTCTTAAGTTCTGTTGGAAAACAAGATGTCTTTGTCAGAAATTCCCTTCTTAAGAGTAAACAGAATTTCAAGAATGTGTTCGTAAGGGTTAGCTTATTGTGAGAAAGGGCAGGAAAAGTGCTAGAAACCATACAACTATATATGAAAAATCTACAAAGGTACAAATATATGAAAAATATATACAAAGCTAAAAATATTTAGGCATCACGAGAAGTAGTGTAGCTGTCAATAAAAAAAGAATTAATAGTCATAAAATAACYGCATCTTCTTCTCTGATAGGTCATTGGGAGAACAACACCAGATGTTACCTATCTTGACTGTAGTTAAGAGACAAACTGTGTCAATAGATATTTTGGCTGTGTATTACACAGTACTCCCAAACACAAGTGGGAGAATTGTGTTGTTGTTGCGAAGTAGGAACAAATATGACTGGTAGACTATGTTTGGAAAATAACTATCAACACTTCTTGGTCAAACTAGTGTGAGGACTGAGAAGAGACTCCCATTCAGCTATTCTGAGACCACTCTTCAAGACATTAATCAACAACTTACRTAATGAAATAGTTATAGTTCCTCCCAAACTGGAATGGGATAGGACTGGACTGCTGTATAATCTTCACAAATTAGAAGAGTACAGTGCAAGAGATGTTTGAAACATGGTGCATAGATGAAGAAAATAAACTTGTATGGGTAGTGGCTAAGCAGTGACTCTGTAGGGGTTTATCATGGATTAAAGTGAACAATGTCAACAATGTCATGCTCTTGTGAACACATCAACACATCATGCTGGGATATGAAACAGCATGGAACACATTAACTAACAATCCCTTTCCAGTGAGCAGTGGGGAGAAGTCAGCTCTGTGCCCTGTCTGTCTTTTGGCCATTTACACTTCAAGCTGTGGTCCGAGTAGAGTGAGTTTGAAGGAGAATGCAAATTGCTGGAAATGGAGGATTTCAGTTTTGAGGAAAACTGATCAGAGGCAGAAGTCTTAAAGGAAAAAGCTTCCAAAATAGGAAAGCAACTTTACTGCATGGTTGTTGTAGAAAGACTGAGAAGCATGATGTTCCAGCAAGGGAGGTTTACATTACTCTTTAGAAAGGCAGAATGTTAAGGGATCTTTCAGAATGTTTCAGGGAGTCTTATAAAAATTCTTGTAAGCCAAAATACTGGTCTTATAGGCCATCATATGTAGCTGATTTTTAAAGCATTGTTAAGGCACAAGGTGTAATGTAAATTACTTGGAATTGCTTGGGAGGGATAAGGCAGTTTCCCTTTAGCTTGTTATGCATCCATTGGAAAAACATTTCTGTTCTTTCCTGTTTTTTAGTTAGKTTTTTTTTTTTTTAATTATAATAATTTGTCATGAAAATTTACACATGCTGAGTTCCATGGTGTTTTGTTTGTAGTCCATAATTGCAGGTTGCTGGGTTTTTCAGCTCTTCTGAAGTTGGATGATCTCTTAGGAAAAATATTTTACTGTTGAATTGCCCAATGGTATCTTGTGAGACCAATTAATTAAGCTTTGCTAACTTTCTGTAGCATTTAGTGCTCATTGATTTACCATAGATGCAATCCTTTTGTCATCCTGATCTGGACACAAACAGCTCTCCACACAATCAGGTCAGCTAGGAATATCTGAACTGWTTGGATTTTTCTCATCTCTTTTTTCAGCTTGATAACTCAATACAAGTTTCAGGGAAAGTGTAAGGCTGTGAAAGGAATATACTAGTTGAGCTGGAAAGATGTGTAAAATATTATTTTAGTTACTCAGATGCTGCTGCGGTGACTACTGACCTTCCTTGTATTTCCTGCGATGTTTTTAAGTAAAATTAAAAAAGGAGGAGGAGACTTACTCCCCAGAAAGTTTCAGAAGCATCAGAATAAGCCTCMTGCTATTTCTGTACTGCTAAAATAAGGAAACCTGGGGACCATGCTGGGTTCTACCCATCCATACTGACACAGTACTAGGGTTCCTTCATCCTAGTTTTGGTCCACACCATCTGCTGGGCCTATACTAGGGTTGTAGGTTTGGATTTGGTTGCCTTGTTTTGAACGATAGCATAATTTAGAGGAAAGAATGTGTACTGTTCTSTGTAGGTTGGCTAGAGAATGGCCTTGGGCATACTGAATTTACTACCATGTCTTGGGCCATCTGTCCTGGAAAGACAGGAAGGAATTCATGTTTTACKTCTAGCAAAGAAGTTTATACTTCATGGTAAAGGTCAGTGCAAGGTCACAGTGAAAACTATTGTCCTCTAATTGTTTACACAGTAACTATCCTTCTGCACAAAATCCACCATCTCCCAATGTAACCTGTGTTTTTGCTGTTGAGAGCACAAGTATTCACTGGTGATAATGACAGGAAAAAGACACGGAGCTCTGTTCTTTTGCACTTGACACTTTTGAACAGTACTAAAGACAAAGGCTTAGAAAGTATAGCTCATCTTATTTCTCAGTAATCACTAGTATACCAAAACATAGCAGGAGTAGCCTAGCCAAAGTTCTCTGGCCCAGACATGGTTATAAATTGTAAGTATGTTGTCAGTGGTGACCCTTTTGCAGTCACTGTCCTTCARCAAAAATAGCTGGCAGCATTGTGCTATTGGTAAGAATCTTTWTTTTCTTGGTTAGAACATTATTAGAAACATTGACACCTTACAGAGGAATAATACATTCCCCATGAGACCTGGGATTTAACCTTGAAAGAATGCACTGTGACTGAATGGAAACCTGTCTGCGCATCTTTCTAAGTAAAAGCAGAGGAGAAACAAACAAACAAACAAACAGAAAATAAAAATTTTAATATTTCCCTACAAAAATGYCAATATAGATGTTCACGTACTGGCTCCATGGAATGTCCAATATGTTTGCTCACATAAAGTTAATTTTTTACTGACAAAATTTTAATTTATGGCAACAACTGTGGTATTTATATTGTTAGTAAAACTTCAAGGAATTAAATTAGAAAATTTCAAATGAACTACTGAGGTAACCTCAGTCAATCATGCCTTGCATATTGCTCCTAGATTGATAACAATGAATACAATATCATGGCATTTATTTTATTTAGCAGCCTCCAAAAGATCAATGATAAAAAAATGGGAAAACTGTGACTACCAGGTAGCCTTTAGCTTTGTCTGGCAGCTCCTTGCAGATCCAGTCTTACTCTTGCTCCTGTCTTGACTATAACCCTTAAAGCTAGAATCAGAAGTGACTCACACAGGGCTGCCAAGCCATCAGAAAAACTTTTGCTTTTTTTCTTGAGCAGAAAGCGGATTTCAGTTTTCTGATTTTCTGGGGGTACTTGTAGGTAGCCAGTGCACTGGTTTAGGGGTGCAGGCTGCTGTTGCTGGGTGTGTCAGTACAGGATGCTGGGCCCCAGGAAAGCTGCTACAGGAAAGCTGCTACACCCACTCACTGATGGTGAGGAGCAGCTGCAGCACCTGTCCTCCAGCCCCAGTCCAGTGACTGCCCCTACAGCCTGTGGCCCTGAGACAGGGCAGCTCTAGGGTGAGCTGTGGGGCTGAGCTGCCAGGTGTTCATTGTTCTCCAGGTGAAACAGTTGTGGGAGGAGGTTGCACCTCTGGGGGTASGTGGGATCTTCCAGGGAGCCCATGCATGGTGTGCCTGGAGCTCCCAAGGTGAGGCAGGCTGGGAATCTGCGGTGGCTGGCAACAGAAGGAAACCTTTCCTACCAGCGCAAATGTGTGTTTGTAGAACATGAGCAGTGCCCTGSTGTCAAAGAGCTCTTCTGAGGGACAAGGCATCAGAGGTGGCTGAATCAAAGGCAGCAGCATGAGTTGCCACTTCTTCACCCTAGGGTTGAATACACACCACACACAGGGGTGACCATGGATGGAGGAAGACAAAAAGGTGACAAGAGAAGAGAGGGGAAGAGCTCAGTAGTGCTGTGAGGACTGCTCATGAATCCCACTGAGAAGGCTGCCACATGATTCGTGAAGTGCAAATCTTTTTGCTTGTTCCCAAATCTACTCAAGGGTCCTAAGTCCAGTTTAAAATCCATGCTATGTTTTTATCTCTGAGCTGGTAGCTTTAATAAAACAATCAGGGAGAGAGAGAAGAAGACGTCTGTTGGAAGAGGAGAGGGAAAAGCAAGAGTGGAAATGTCCTCCTAACTTATCTCAAACCTAGGCAGGACTCAGTAAAAATAATAGGAAAATGAAATTTTCCTCTGCATAATTAATGCTTTCATTAGTTCTAAACTCTTAAATAAGTATGATTCACATTGCTCATGTCTGTAACAGTTCTGCTTCACAATACTTCAGCACACAAGCTGCTTCATATTCCAGTAAAGAAAACCTAAACCATATGAAAATACTTAAATGACTGTACATTTTGGTATGTTATTGCCTTTTTTTGATTGACGATGTGAGATTGCACACCTCATTGCAAAGTAATGCTTTTAACTTAAATAAATTCTAAGTGAACATGTTTTATGCATTTATGCTTGCAGTTTGAAAAAAGTGTGTCCTAAAAAATAGTACTGGCTTTTAATTATCCAGTGAACAAGTCACTGGAGATGCTTGCATGTCTCAACCAGTGAACATTTACCTGTATTGTCATGCAACAGCTACAAGTTTAGGGCTCACAGAGCTGTTGTAGTCTTAATGAAGCAGTTAATGATGTGTGAATTATAGATCCTGACAGCCTCTTTTTAATAAAAACAACAGGACTGCATCCACAGTCTACCATAGCTGCTAAATAATGATAATGCTGTCTGCTTAACATAACACGGTATCTTTAAGTAAAGTACCATTCTTGAATGCTTGTACTGAAAAATTCTCATCAACATAAAAAGGAATGTGAGCAATGAAGAACAAGCTGATACACATGACACTTCATTTCTTTCGGTTTGAGAAAGAAATGCACTAGCCACAGGGAATTCACAAATGAAGCTTCATGTAAAGCAATGTGTTTTTCATTGTTATTGTGACAGCATTTCTATGAGATTCTTCACTGAAGTAAAGAACAACATAGTGGATAATGGACTTAAACAGTCAAAAGTTTTCAGGGTGTTTTTTATTTTGTTTTGGGACTTTTTTTGAAAGCATGTGAACTTTATCTTCCCAACAGCTTTCAGTGAATAATTGTCTTCACATTGTAGCTAGCTGGAATGTGATTGTTCCACACCTATCTGAAAATGGGTATCATATAAAAAAAATATATATTTCAAGGGATTTTTTCCATACATTCAGCTAATAGAAAAAGAATTATTGTTGTAAGGATGAACCCTAGCTAATAATTAATGAAATTTTTTTCGTTGTCTCTGTGTGTATTTTCCCTAAATAATCGTTATTGCCTGGTATATTGAAACTAAGCACCAAGGACTTTGGAAAAATCAAGGCTATTTAATGTATGTGTTTGCTCTTGATTATTTTTTTCCCACAAAGATTTTAGGCAGCTGTCTTTCTSTCAGTTATTCAGCAGATACTGAAGCAAAGAAAAGGGAAAAGATCCAAGTCATATTCACTAGCTCGTGTAATTACTTCRTTTGCTGCCTTGGTTCAGTCAATATCAGAGCAACAAAATAACAGCTAGAAAGAAACTGACGAGTAAAAAACCCCTCCAACACAACCCAGCTACAAAAGATGGAATTACCCAGCCTGTTATAAACTTGTGAATATATGCAGGATACAATAAACCTGGTCTGCTGGACTGAATTTATCTGAGTGAAATTTTTGTTGCCAGTAAAGAATCTACAGTTTGTAAAGCCTGTTGCAATTATTGCGTGCAAACAAAGCAGGATGGCTTGCTTAGGRAAGCACAGCCAAACATTGCCCTGAAGTTCCAAGTATGTTTTCTTGCATTGCTGCAGCCATTTGTACAACAAACATTGGCCATTTCTGTACTCTTGAGCACAAAATCTTGGAAGTGCTTCCTGCATTTGCACCTTTCCACTCTTCTTTGCCTTCTTTCATCTCCTGACTCAATTCTGTGAGTAGACAGGTGTGCACACATAYTAATTCAAGCAGGTGTTTACGTACTTTCTAATGTCTCTTAGTTTATCTCTTAGTTTTCAGACTTCATGCCCCAAATAATATCCTGTATCCTCTGGTCCACCCAGCAACTACAGGGAAAAACATGATTGCACATCCCTTATGAACTGGGAGACCACCTCTGCAAGTGGATCCATTTTTCCTCCCTGATCCATTCTGAATGGGGTCAGATTTGCTGCCTGGAGCAGATGCTGGAGGGAAGCTGGTGAAAAGAAAGGCAGACTAGCAATTAAGACCATTAATTTTCCTACAGGTGAAGACTTTTGGATGACAACAGGCCTTTCAATCATTTCTCTCTTTCAAAGCAAACCCAATTTTGTTTGCAAGAAAACGAATGTGAAGAAAGGGGGAATGTACCTCTTGGGGAAAAAACTTATATATCCAGTGTTCTGCATAAAGTAGAGATGGTGAAGTAGTAAAGTACTCAAGCACTTTTGAAATCATATATACAGAAGGCTTAGAGTCCTAATATCACTCATTGTTATTTTTGATATTATTACAGTAAYGAAAAACCCAATAGTTGAGACACTTTATAAACCAAAATCTCATTCTAGTAGCTACTTTCACTTGTCTCATTATTAACATCAGTGGCAGCAAATCCTCGAAAAGCAGTGGTAGTAAAACTGCCATTGGAGAGAGGCTGGGAATGTGCCTGCTCGGGAGCACACACAGCAAGAGCTGCAACAGAGTAAATCTCCCTCCAGCGCAACATGCCATCCACTCAGGCATCCTGAGTGGTGCCATATGCTGTCAATATTCCTATTCACAACAGTCACTTCCTTGGAGAATAAAGCACCACAGCTCCTGGGAAGTATGGGAAGGGCACAGGTCTTGAATTGGTAGTCTCCCGCACTGGAAAATCAGTAACAAATGTGAAAAAACTCAGTCTGTGGACAAGATTGAAGCCAGCTTTATCTTTTTGGTAAGAAAGCAAAACATTTTACTTATTTAAGATTTTTTCATTTAATATTAAGATAAATATCACAAGCAATATTGGTTTTCTCTTCTTTTAGACCACCTACCTAAAAGAGAATAAGAGATCCAATCATGCAATGATCATCTGCTGCATTACCACACAGAAGAGGTTTAGAAAAGCTTAGGATAAGCAATGGGATTTGTGAGCATGTTTCTGAGTCAAACCTTAGAGATTTCTGAGCTTTGCTTCCAATCCCTTGCCTTTTTCAGCAATCAGACCTTAGAGGACCTAGGAGAAAGATAGGTCATTAGATGTTTCAGTTCTAATCTATAATGGCTTCTATTGATATCAGCAAAACCTGAGCTTTCAATAAACCATATCTCTAAGCAATGTTCTTTAACTAGAAAAATATTGGCCTATCCTAATTTTACAGTGTGATTTTCTTTCACACTGGTCTTTTCTTTTGTTTTTCAGTAGTTTACATATTCTTCTGCTGCAGCATTCAAGACAAAACAATTGTGAAAATGTGTCTTGCACTGCAGATTGCCTTAGTTGCTTCAGAGCTGGCAGTGTGATGCTTCTGCTTACAAAGAAGGCAGTACTTTATGACACAATACAAAGAGTTAAAAGGTGAAAATCAGTAACACCCAGTAAGCTCTTAAAATGTGTAGATGCTTTCATTCTATTAGTGTTTGTGAGGGTTCTGAGGGGGCCAAGCAAGTTTCATATGATTCAGGGACTTTTAAAGAGGCATCTCGGTGGCCTGCACTGCTGTTTTTGTTRCAGCACAGATCTCATTGATGCTGGTGCTGTAGGGAGTATAAACTGGCATGATGTCACCAAAATGAATGCAAATCTGCTGTTTTTTGCGTTGAGAAGCTTGCCCTGAGATAAAGGAAACTCAATTAAATGACAAGGTCATGCACCACATGGACCCATTTTAAAATTTGCTGTGAGTAAACTCAAATGAAGAAAAAGTCTCTCAAAACAAACAAAAAAACCCAAACCTCCAAAAAAGCAAAAAAGTAGTGCCAATGAAGGGTTTGGATGAGTCATTCAGTCTCACCTGAGAATACATGTAGATAAAAGAGTGTAGCTTTGATGGAGGCACTAGTGAATTGGTTATGTTTTCATAATGACTTCTTTACATTATTGAATACAATGGGAACTTTAAGGCCAACTGCAATAAGAGTTTCTCATGAAAAATTAACAAAGAATTTATGGAAATGTAACAAAAGTCCCAAAGCAATTAGCTTAGATTCCTCTAGAGTCTGAGAAAAGCCTGGATAATTGCAGACAGAAACTGCATAAAGTGGCTATTTTCATTATCACAGGATACAGAAAGTCCATTTTCATCACAATGGGACATAATGATGTTACAGCTAACATGGAGATGTGTTTAAAGAGGTTGAAGCACAGTTTACAGAATGGTCTGATTTACATGGCATTCAGATCCATATTAAAGATCCTTYGCTAAGCGATGCGGTGTTTTTTTACCTGGGGTCTTCAAACCCTCCTGCAAGGTAGGAAAGTAAAATAGATTGCAGTCTCTGGAAGCTAAATGTACATTATGAGTGGAATGCACAGGAATTAGTTTAATTTAACTTGAAAGGAGAACAGGGAAATCGGGATTCAAACCAGTAGATAAATAAAGRTATGAAAGTACTCATCATATATATATGTTTATAAGCTAGTGCTGCATAGTCTTGAAACAGAGAATTTGTGCAGGTTAAGGTCATGTGAAAATCTCCCTTAAAATCCTAAGAACATTGCTGAGAGCACCTGTAACACCTCCTCAGCATTATTTCCTGTTTTGTCTGTGAGATCCATTGATGCATTTTATTTTATTTCATTACTCTGCAATGGTGTGTTCTCACAGATCTAATTGCTCCTCACAAGAGCTGGAAAATCATATTCTGGTTGGACGCCCATGCTCAAATGATTTATATTACATAACACAAGCAGCCTCTCCTAATCAYAGGTGTCCTTTGCAATGTCAATTCGATCTAGAGGGTATTTCTGCAAAAGACCTCCATAAATGGCTGTAGGTAAAAGTTTTCTGTTAAAGAGAGAATAATTTCTACACTATTATGGTACAGCCCTGTGGTCGTTGTGTAGGTGAAGTTTGCATTGGTCTACAAGTGGATTTTGGCTGCACATTCAGGCTTACATGTTCTCAACAGCYGAGTAGCACAAATAGCATACAGTCTAGCTGTTAATTATAATCTTGTTCATATCAGTGTAAATCAAAGCAGCCTTGGCAATGTTTTGCATCAGTGAAAGTCTGAAGTACAGTTGGGCTAGCTTTTTTTCCCTCACTAGTTTGCCAGTTTACCTCTCTCTGAACACGGATATATATTGGTATAATTATAATTTAGATCTGTTTTGCAATAGACTAAACATGATTAATGCACACTAATGCATGATACTTTTTTCCTCCATGAATTTTTTGCTAATCTTTGTCTCATATGCGAGCAAGAAGGATAAATGATTTCAGTGCTTTAATTAGCAGGGAGTTAATATCATAAATCAGAACTCATGGGCTTATCACCTACATGAGCACAAATGAATTTATCTACATATTCATCTGATCAATTTTATCTGKTTTTGTGTTTTCACTGCTTTAAAAGTAAATATGTTTCTGAAAAGTTATCTATTTTGTCCTATCATACTKTTGCATTAACTGCTATATGAGAGTGGTAAGTAATAATAAGGCAATGCTTAAATATTGCAAATGGTTGTGATCTTCTTTTTCCCCAAAGACTGCTTCACAAAAGGAAAAGAAGAAACGAAAGAAAAAGAGAAAAAAACCCCTGCCACATTAAAAAAGAAAAACCTTATTCAAAAATATTCCTATAAGCCTGCAATGACCAAAACCCAATTTGGATTCACTGAACCAAAAGCTTATTTGAAACTGCTGAATATACAGCTGACATTAAACACCCTTGGATCTGAAACTTCTGAATGGTTTAGGTACCAGTAGGTCAAATGAAGTCATTGCTCAAGGGCTAGTTTAAACTACTTGTAACATGTTTTGATTTACAGATTATCAATTCAGCTGAGCAGCAGAACAACATATTCAGGGAATCGCATAAACAAATACATTCAACTGTACTGTGGATTAACCTAAAGTGACACATTTATTTAAAAATCTACCTACTACTTGTCCTCATTGATTAAATGCCCTTAAGAAAGTGAGTCTGATGAAACAGAAGCCATTAAGATTCAGCACACCTCCTCCACTCCTTTTGATGGTTGACACATTCCCTGGAGTGGGAGATTGGACGGCTGATAAGCTAACACTGAATTATAAGCACTTTGTGCRATGTCACTGGCAAATGAAAGATCTACTGTTTTGCTTGCAAAGCAACAGTGCACCTTAACAGCACAAAAATATACATGGAGCAGAATTATTTCATCTGCTGTACTGGGAATATAGATGAATGTATGTATATGCATCTRTATATATCATGTGTGTATTTTTAAGGCAGAGAACAGCTCACAGTGCAATACAGCTTGCTTGGAGGTGAGTACCATTGATCAGGAAAACAGGAGCGTCTGTTTCAGTGTTGTCAGAAAGCCAAACAAGCATAGYGTGATATCTCCATTGTGTGTGCTATGGAAGATTTTTCCAAAGCCAGGTCAGGGAACAAAGAAGTGGAGAAATGTCCTTCTCCCTAAGTCTCACTGGGCTCAGGAGGAGATTATGCTTGAGTTTTAGAAGGACCAGATGAAAACAGTCTAGAGATTACTTSGAAAATGAGCTTTGGCATTTGGTACAGGTCTGCATAACCTAACAGTCTCCAGTTTTTTCCAGAACTTGGTGTGAGCTCTGTCCTCTCTTCCACAAAAAACTCAAACCAAAACTAAACCACTCGATTGATCTTTAAATTGTTTTAACTTGTTGTAGTTCCAAGCATTACATAGATTTTATTTGTAGGTAGCTAACTGTGAGGTCCAACACCTACTGTCAGCCCCTGTGTTAATACCTTATTGGTTTCTCTTGACATTGTTTACTCARTTACAAACTGGATATTTGACACATCTGTGGTGCTGAGACAGTTTTGACAGCTCCAGATCAGCTCACTCATCTGGGTTATTTTGGGCTCCAAAACAGTCAACAGTGCTGAATAGTGTATATATTTTGAGTCATGCTGTGGACTTCCATGATTATTAAGAACAATTATTGAGGAAAATGTTCTTAATAATTGTGAAGATCCTGCAGCATGACAAGCTCTGCCCCAGTCTAAACTGGCAGGAAAAGGAAGGGATAGAGGTGAAGGCATTTAGACAAATAGAATAATCAAGTAACACATTACTGTTARGTCAGTAACAGCTTACTGTTGATTTGATACCGCTGTTTATAAAAAAATAGCTTTTGCTGAATAGGAGAATGTTTTCTCTACAGAGCAGCATGCTTCATCCTGCACAGTGCCATCCATGTAGTCAGTGCTGCCTCTCTACTCTTCTGCTGACCTCATTGCAAAGGGAGCAAGTCTAGTCCAGTGCAGCTCCTGCACTGCTGGGCAGGCAGCTGCTGTCAGGCAGTGCTTGTTGTGGCTGAGTATGGCCACTCTTTGCCTCTGCATGGGCACTGGGAGTATTTCTGTCCTCTGCCCAGCTGCCAATTTTCACACAAGTTCAAGGAACTTTATTATCCTAGGTTTCTACTCTGCTTTTAAATTCAGTTGAATTGGCAGAATTACAGCATGTCTTTTCCTCCTTTATTACTCTACCTGCAAATTTCCCTTCTCAGTTTCCTTCTGGCAGTTTTATATCTCAGAAATATAGGAAGAAACACTCAACATACCCACCCTATGCTAAATACAGCTATTTGGTGTAGCTGTAAACCAGGACTCTAAATCATGACATTTCGGTGTTCGTGACAAGGAGGACAAATGAAAAATGGACTAACACTGATGTTTGTGCAAGTGAGGAGTGTTTAGGGTGGAGGGACTGATAAAAAGCACAGATACAGGCAGGTGCTTAATCAGGTGGGTGGCCAGGTATGTGCCACAGGATGACTTTTTTGAGACCATCATCTTTGCCTTGAAAGGGACAGAGAAAGTTGTTAGGGTATCTCCTRATAGTCAGGATTTGAGTATCTCCTAGAGTGTCTTTCTACAACTGAGCACTGATGGAGATACTCAGATGCCTGCACAAGGATGTCAGGGGCATRGTTTTCTAGCTGCCCTTTCAGAAAGCCACAGGATTCCCAAACTCTGACTTCACCTACACACAAAGCTAATGGGCATCTCGGACACATGAAGGTCTGGGAATGGATATCTCTTAACAGCACCTGTATGTAGGCAGTGGCACTCATCCCCTCATTCATAAGCAGTTCCATCAGTGTGGAAYGAGAAAGTGGGATTGGGGCTGCTGGATAAGTGTTTCCCTTGGGGTTTCACTTGTGAGACCACGCCTGGAATGCAGTGTCTGGTTTTGGTTCCCTGGTGTATGGCAGATGTGGGCCCACCAGGGTGGTCAGTGGGCTGCAGCATWAAGCATGCTGTGAGAGCTGGAGGGAACTGACTTAGAACCGGTCTTGGCCCTGAGCAGGCTGATCCAACAGGAATGCATCTGACCTCCCAACATCYCTCCCCTGCAATGCAAGCACATAAGACCCATTCAAGAAGCATGGAACCTCAGGCTGGGCCTGCTCCCCATCATGTGGGCCAGCAGAAGAGCAAGCAGAAGGTTCTGGGCCATGAGCAGAGATATCCAGAGACACTTCTGAGCCTCCTCACGGCAGCCAGATGGCCTCTGGGCTCCCAGCTCACACTGCCACTTGGCCTCTGCAGTGGGAAATACTTGGCTGTCGTGAGATGACAAATCTGGGGTGACTTGGGACACAGAGCTTGACCATCTGATGAGCAGTGTTTTCCTCACGTTTTTGACAATATAATATCTTGGTTTCAAATGTACTATCATGGAAAAACTTTTAAGAAGCGTCACTCTAATTCCTTAGCAGTTGCTAAACATTCACAGAGGGGAGTTCTGGCACTCAGACCATTTCTTAGCTAATAACTCTCATGTGAATGAACCTTATAATAATTTCTGTTCAGCTGCTRTTACTATTTTGAAAAGTCCAGATTTACTCTGTCTACCGCTTACGGTTTCTGAAAGCTACTGGGATACAATGACAACTCATAATTATTTCTTTGCTATAAAGTCATGCACAGCATAAAGAAAAGCAGCAAATAACAGACTGCAAAACTCCAGCATGGTAAGCTTACATCACATACTTGATTGATCTCAGAAAACCAAAGCCCCATGCAGAAAAGCCCAAACCAACCACACCAAAAGAAACCATTATTGTCTAATGATATGTCAAGGTCTAACCCCAGCCAGCATCCAAGCCCCTGGCAGCTGCTCACTCACTCCCCCAGCAGCAGAACTGGGGAGAGAACTGGAAGCTGGGAAATTCATAAATTGAGATAAAAACAGTTTAATAGGGAAAACARAAACCATGTACACAAGCAAATTAAAATTAGGAATTAATTCACTGGTCCCCACAGGCAGGCAGGTGTTTGTTCAGCCATCTCCAAGAAAGCAGAGTCTCATCATGTGTARTGCTTACTTGGGAAGACAAATGCCATTTCTCCGCCCYAGCTTTTTGTACTGAGCCTGATGTCACATGGTCTAGAATGTCCYTTCGGTCAGTGGGGGTCACCTGTCCCAGCTGTGTCTCCTCCCAGCCTTCCACCAACTTCCTCACCAGCATGGAAGTACAGACAGCAGAAAAGACCTTGGTTCTGTGTAAGCCCAGCTCAGCAATGATGAAAACATCTCTATAATTATCAATGCTGTGTTCAGCACAAATCCAAAATACAGCCCCAGACCAGCCACTGTGAGGAAAGTTAATTCTACCCCAGCCAAAACYAGCACATTGACAAAAGCTGAAATACTCAAAAAATTATTGAACATGCATCTCAAAAGACCCCTTTTATTGAGATGCACATTGCCCTGCTCATGATGTTGATTTAAGAGGCCTTTTGGGACAATAACATGTTTTAATCTGTTGAAGCCTCTGAAGATAGTGTCACAAAGAGAAAAGATGACCAAACATGATTTTATTTCTTCGTCCATTTCACTATATCCTTGATATATGATCTGTAAATGCTGCTGGGAATGTATATTTTCAGAGAGTAAGTTCGTGTAAGCACATACTTTTTTGTTCTAGAAAGACAATGAAAAATAGTTTATTCATTTTTAGTTAATTAATATGGTTTTTAATAGTTATAAGTATGAATCTCTGTCAGAATGTTTAGGATTCAGAAAATATGACTGTACTTTGAGAATTTTACTTTGATAACTGAATGTAGTAGGTATAAACTGCAAGAAATTAAAAAGGAAATCTTATCCATTTAATCAGTTTTATTATGCAAGTTTTTATCATCAAACTCCTTTAGAATGAGATTCAGAGTGAAGGAAAAAATTCGACCCACTTCTGTTTGCACCTTTAGAGCAGAGTAAARTTTTTCAGCATGTTTGTTAAGTCTTTGGAAAAATATGCAAGATTTTTCATTTGCATAAATATTTAATTACGTTAATACATGTTCCTCCTTACTGTGTGGGTTCCCTTGAATAGTCAATTAAACCTTCCTTAAAAACCTGGAGGCTCTGTGGTTATGTGCAAACAGAAGTGATGCTCCCACACTTGTGCCAAATTTACCACTAGGCACTACTTGACCCTAACTGATAATTTTAGTTACCATAGGCCAGATTGTCTGGAACTTGATCCACAAAAATAAAGTCTTGATGGAATGATACCTATTCTCTTTGCTTAGTGTGCTTTAATAAAGGTTAAATAAAAATTATAAACTTTTCAAAAAATATGAAATACTTCCATATGGCRCTGTCAAATACTTTTTTTCCACCTAAGGACATAGGGATGGGAAGYCTGCCCAGTCCCCCAGCAGAGAGTCCTAAATAGGTCAATGCTTCAGCTCTCTAAATCTTCACCAGTATTTAGCACTGCTTGGGGAAACTGTTTGTCATTTCATTTATTTCAGGTACATGTGTTCACAGTGCACTCTGTAAAGTAGTCCTAGTCTTACTTAATGACAATTTTTTGCAGCTGTGATGTAATAAATCATGAAAGTAAAGTCTAGATTGTGAGCTTTCAAAATAAACCTGACCTCGTATTACTCAGATTATAGCATACTGTAACTAGCTGGTTGTATTCTGTTCCTTACACTCAAATCTGAAAATTCTGAAAGAGTTTTAGAAAAACCTAACAAAAGACATAACTGTTAAATATTTGTGAGCTCAGTAGAAAGGCATTTAATGCATATTGCTTAAGAAAGTAAAATAGGAGTGTTTTTTAGGAGCTAAATATGAAGTTCAAGGTTGATACAAATATGGAAGTTAAGGGCATTTAAATGAATCAGATGTTCAAAGCTATCTGCATGWATTTGACTGTACTATTGCTCTCTGTGTGGGATTGTTTATTATAAATTCAAAGACACAGGAAGACCTAGTATTTGACTTGGCCTTCAGTTGGAGGCACTCATATTTCCTCCCAGCTGGACTATGTATATACAGCAGGAAAACGCAGGCAAGAGCTACAGGAAGTGTGCATGCTGTTATAAACACATTGCTCAGAAAAAAGTGTCTCAAAACTACATTGACGGAGATTGTTTTGATATTAATGAGACACCTTTCACCAGCATGTGTTTCCATAAATGCATATTGATATTTAAAAATGCCATCTTCAACTGGAAAAATTATTTTATGTTTGCTTAAACTTCAGCTTGTTCTAACTGAAAAATACATACTTAAAACACAGTACTGAAGAATGAATGCTKCAGAAGGGTGAAAATGAAAGACAAAAGGTTTCTACCAAAAAACCCARACAAACAAAAACCAAGCAAAATGTATTTAAAGATAGTATTTGGAAGAAGGCTCTTTCAAGAAGAAAAGAGCTAGCCATGAAAGGAGGATAATATTTGAATAGGCATTAGAGTTGTGGTGTGCTATAGCTCTTTGGCATTGCACTACTTGGCTGAAGAGAGGTTATGAAGAAAGACCCACCCGTGGGAAGCTACTGAAAATTTCATACATGTTTCACTGCAGCCTGCACTTGTAAATCACTGACAGCTTCTGTAAGTGCAATGCTTTTTGAACATTACTTTTAAACATGATTTGGTAGCCTGCATTGATAGAAAATCTGTGATATTGTGTGTGTATGCTCCCTATCACTTAATAGACCGTGGTAAAGAGAAACTTACTTATCTTAGGTGGTTAAATATCCTAATGGATTTACTGCTAGTGGTATGAAACTGGGCAATTTTCCCCCCTTTCATCTCCTTTTATCTACCTGCTAGCTTTCCTTCTTCTCTGTCATCAGCTTTTATTATATCTATCCCTTAGAGGATCTGATCCAAAAGGTACTGATGTCAATGACAACCTCTCATTGGCTTCAAAGGACTTTGGATCAACCCCCAAATGACTCAATTTAAGCAATTGTGTAACACACTGCTTTTCTGTTTGCTGTGCAAAAAATATTTTCTAAACAGAAAGATGTCAGATATTTGCTGAAGARCTAAAATGAGTGATGAAGAAACATAAATAACTAAAAAGTATTTTCTCTAAGCCTTGTCCAAATTTAATCAGAGACACTCAATTTCTATAAAAACAGTTACATTAATATTGATGTAATAGCTACTCCATACATTAACACAAGTTTCRCTGATACCAATCCCATAACAGCTTTCATCATAAAAAAAAAGCCCTGTACTTATTTCCCCCATTCCTTGCTTAAGATATTTTTTGTGGATTGTCATAGTGATAGGGGTTTAATTACGGTTGCTGTTAAAGCAGCATTACCTAATATTTTATTCTCATACACAATGGCACCCTTGAAAGCACAAGAAAGCAGTGACCACATAGTATACTAGATTAACTGTGGGTTAAACTGTTTCATATGGATGCCACTGGTTTGAATGTAATAGATTTTGGCACAAATCAAGAAGCATCTGCTCTGAGAAACAGTGGATAATGCAGTGATAAAAATTCGGTCTGTGAGACAACACTGCTTCTGCCACTGCTACTTGGTCAGCAGTAGGAGATCCCCCTAAAATCGGACAGCCATTTTGCCTTAGCTCCACATATTTTGGTGAGATATGCCAGAAGCTTGAAAGCATAACAAAGCTATTTTTACTCACAGTTTATTCGATGCATGGTTTATTGCATGACAGGGATTTTCACACAGCAAATCTGAAATCTGTTTAACTGCATGGAATTTCTCGAGCATTTCTTTCTGGCCCAACTCTACTGGAAGAAAGGATGCATGAGGCTGAATTACATCTTCACATGCTACAACAGCCAACAATTCTCCACAGCTCATGGTATGTAGTTTAAAAGCAGGTGATAGTGTAAATGGGTTCGGCATGTGCTAATGAGACATCATAAACAGATACTATGTCAATTTTCAAAAATTACAGTAGCTCCTCTCTTACAGCTATAAACACTGCCAAGAGGGAAACAATATACTGCATTGCATGGTTTTTAGRGTAAGCTCATACACTGTAAATAATTCAAATTAGTAACATGAAAATCTGTGCAGCTGGGCAGGAGTTAGACAATGTGTCTTTCATGTTGGAAATGATTGATAGGRCTGGCAAGTGTATATGGCAAAAATGTGAGGATGGATTCCAAATAAACCATGTCACACAATCAGTTATAACCCAGTAGTCAGTGTATGCTGGCAAAYTGTGTAAAAGAAAGATGTACCCTATCTGCTGGAGAAAAACAAATCTATTTATGTCATGTATTTCTTAGTCTGAACTGGCTAATAAATATTCTATTACATATTATTACTATTATTATTACTACTACTATTACTATTTTCTTTGCATGCTCTTGTTTTGAAAGAAACCATACTTTATCTGTAACATTTCCTTCCGTACTAAAATTAAGAGCAAAAAATCAGTGATAGTCCTATATTTATCTACCTTCTTGTCTTGGCTATTTGTCAGAGAGACCTCACTAAATTAAAGTTTATTCTCACATGACTCTCTAGGGTTCTCTTCTTCATTTTTAGACTGTGTATGGKAGTTAACTGTATGCTTTCAGGTCAAGCAAGACTAAAAAAATTTCTAAAACTAAGTCAACTAGTAGAACTAAGAGAGTTTTAAGCTGGGGAGAAAAAAGGTTGCAGTGTCCCCATTTCCATGCTTGCAGGAACGCTATAATTACAAAAAGCCACCCTCTTCTTCTTCCAAAGTATCATAGAATGTTTTGGGTTGGAAACTTTTATCAAGTTGCAACATCCTGCCATGGGCAGGGACACATCCTACTAGCCCAGGCTGCTCRGAGCCTCATCCAACCTGATCTTGCACACTTTTAGGGATGGGACATCAACATCTTYCTGGGGTAGCCTGTTCCAGTGCCYCATGAGATAATTTTTAAAACCATATTTAATTATTTTTTCACAATTAAAACGTGTAGTTATAAGAAAGGTAATAAAAAGATATMCTTAATAGAAAGAATATAGAAGCARTATATATTAAAAAAAGAATAGAAAATATTATTAGCCCTGACAAGACAAATCTGAAGCCAAAATAAAGAAAGCTAGGAAAGGTTTTGAAAAGCAAGTTATTAAAAGCAAAAAAAGAGGGCCTTTTCTTGTTTTAAGTGCATCAGAACCAAGAACCTGTCTAGGGAGCTTGTGGAACTACTGTATGATTGATGTGGAAAAGAAAGATAAAAACCATAACAGAGAAAGAAACTAGCTCATTTTCATTTTTCACTTGGGAGAAAATCCTAAAGACTACTGGTTGGGTTCATTCTGCATGGCATGATTCTACAGAACAGCTTAGGCTGAACGATCAATGAAACCTGCTTTTTGCAAATCCAGGGGGGAAAGAGGAGCAAATCACTAAGTTGAACCAGCTTGAAACAGCCTGGATCTAGGTTGGTGATGGGTTTCTGTGCCTTATTTTCATTCCTGGCTTCTTCTACCTGCTTCTATTGATCACATATTGCGGACTTACAAGCCCTTTATGGATTTGTTCTGTAAGACTTCACTGACTGCCATCTGGGGAGCACTCCAGGAGCTGATGGAACTTAGGTGCTCAGATGTTCCTTTAGGCATCTCTCAAGTGYTGGGAGATGCACTCATGCAGTCCATTCCTATTGCTCTAGCCTTACTGCCAGCACTAACTCAACGCTTCCAAAACAAATCAGATATGAACATAATTCATCCTCATGCCCACCAACTGGGCAAAATGAATGATAGCATATGAAGAACTGAGAGCAAAACAAATAATTGTATTATGCTACTGTATAARTCCTTTAATAGACTGTAAAACACTAATCTTAATTCCTAAATATGTGTATGGTCACCTTGTCTGAGGAGGTTCCACAGGAAGGAGACACCAGGGATTCTTAGGCATAGGAAGCTATTTTTGAACACAGAAATTTAATTGACTTGGAAGGTGCTGTGGGATAAGTMTGAAGAAATGTGATGAACAGTCATCTGTAATATAATAAACAACACTGAAAATGTGAAAAGGAAGTGCTTCCCTATCTTTCTGGTAATACCAGAAATAAATTTAATGGAAATCCTAGGCAATAACTTCAAGAGAAACAAAAATTACTTTTTTCTCCATAGAACTTATAACTAACATTGTCCCATTAAATTCTGCAGGGAATTGTGAAAGCCTTGAGCATAAGGTGAGATTTGAGCAAAATSACAGAATTAGGTTACTCAGTGACTATTAAAAATGAGGATCTTGATTCAACTTCCAGTGAGAGTCTCTAGACCATGAGTTACCAGAAACAAGAATCTACACCATGCTGTAGGTCCATTGTGCTAAAGTATGTTGTATCCCACCCTGAAGCACCTCATGCTAACTCCTGCTTGTTATACAGATGCTTGATTTGACCAGCTGCAATCCTTTTTATTTCTTTATATGAGTAAAGACAGAACATGGAGCTACTGTTTTGGTTTGCATGCTTTCATTTGTTTGTTTGTTTTAAACAAAATKACTTACATTGGATGAAGTATGGCACCAACTGCAACCTTGCTACGTACTGTTTCTTTAATGAAGGAACTAGCTTCATTCTCACCTAGGGAAAAAAAAAAGAGAGAGAGAGAGAAGCAGTGTACATAATAATTGTGCTATTTATAATGAATAACCTTTATTCACATTTTAATTGGAACAAATTGGCAAGAGTTGGCAAGCATCTACTCACAGATATTAATCACAGAATTCAGGCATTCTAAACAGTTCTGATAACATGCTTATTATCTTTTCTTTCCATTTTAATATTAAAAAAACCCTACAGATAATTATGCTGTTAACAGCAATTCAATATACACAGAGAACTTACAGTTATAGACTATGTGGAAAAAACCCTGAAATATGGAGTGCCTCTTGTTTTATATAACCTAAAGRTAATCAAACAGTAATAAATACATACTCTCCAAAGTGTATAAATTTCTGCTAATCTAAATTCTCCATAAAACATTTAGGTGATATGAACTTTAGTAGTAGTAGTAGTATTTCAGCATATTGGAAATCATATTGTGGTTACTACTTCCGCAAAAGAAGATGTAAAAGCAAGAAATCCTCATTCAATCAATGGATCAAAGAAGGTAAATATCAGATAGTACATAAGAATATCTAACATAGATGATGAAACTTTCTATATATTCACAGTGTCTCCTGGAGTAATATCCTGCTTTTGGAGAGGCCACCAAAAGACCACCTTCTGCTGAGATCACCTTCCCCATGAGCAGAGTCTGTGAATTACATTGATAATCCATTTTCTAGTCCTGCAAAATAGCTTAGAAACTATTACAAGTAAATAGGTGAAAATGTCCTCACACAGAGCAGTGAGAGTGTAAAATTAAAATTAATAGAAACCTACCAAAGTTGTGTTTCCTAAGTAGACCCAAAGCATTCAGCCACCAAGGTCACATGGATTTTTTGCAATAAGCTGAGACTTACCCCTGTCCACAGAGACACACCCCCTTTCYCTCTCTCTGCCTGTGACTTAGTAATGGAGAGACAGAACAAGAGGTGAAAACATCCCAGTGGCAAYGGGGTACTGTGTGCAGTGCTTTTCAGGGCAGTGAAGGAGCTGAGAAGCAGACACTTTGAAGTGAATCATGGCTGCAACTGCAGAAAGCAGATGTGTAGATAGATCACAGTGGGGCTGGAATTCCCTTCCACTAGCCTTTGCTGCATGTGGCACACAAACAGCAGATCTGCCAAGTCCTGTAGAATGTCTGCRTGTTTTCATTCCATGTTTGAAAAAGTAGCTCAGTGGTGCACAGGTAAAAGTGGCGAGTAGGCAGTGTTCACAATCCACAAGAGCTTGAAGTTTTCTCCAGTGAGTAGTCCTCTTCCTCAAGTCCTATCCTATGCTGATTCCCTCCATCTCTTGTGTTTATCTGGCACAAACAACTGGAAAGCAAAGTCTGAAAACCTACACCTCCCCCCACCTCTGCAGTTTCCACAACTGTGAAGTAGAGAGAATAGAATCTGTACTTATGTATCATTTTTAATAATCACACTGTGAAGCCAGTGAAGGTAAAACCTTTCTTATATTGGTCCACATTTATTTCTGAGGAGCAAGTCTGACAGAGGTCTGCCAAATTGAGAGCTGTTGGCTAACACATTTATTAATTCTATCAAATTGTAGAATCGAATTGGTCCAAACCCATTACAGAAGATATTCCTCAACTCTATAAAGAGACATATTAGCTACATTCATATTATGTGATTTGAAATTAGGAGGAACTGCCACCAGTTCACACTTCTAAGCATTTTTGAAATCATATACTTTTTTAAAAATAGTTGGAAAAATCATGTCCATATAAAGTGCAGCCTTCAAAGTTGAGGGGCTCACATATGCACCCATCTCCTGGCAAAATGAGGAATAATACAGTTCCAAAAAATGAAAAGTCAATGAGGAAAAAGCATAAAAAGCTACAGGAGTAATAGTCATGTCCTTCGTCAACTGAAGATCTATATGCGTTGCAAAGGTGTTGCCTTGTGAAAAAATTAGAGAATTTTTTACTTACCTCAATTTTATTATGATGTGTAATTGAATTTGTCACTTTGCCAAGAATCCAGTTAAGGAAATCTTTTTAGCAGGAATGAAAGGTAAAATAATTTTAAAAGCAAATCTTTAAAAGCATAAGCAGCTTGTTTGGCATCATTTGTTTTCCCTGGATAGCCTTTATTTTCATTATAAATTACCACTTTCACTTCACAAATGGTGACTTTCACTGTGTGATGGAGAATTGAGGAATTATGCACACCCAGCTGATATGTTAATTGTGTGCTGTTTGTTTAACAGCAGCATCAGGAATAAAAAATCTTCTTCACTGGTTTTCTGAAAGCCTTAACAAATAACAACACTTATGTAAAACTTAAGGTCTGAATATCCTGTGTTTATGAGTAACAGGATATTATCATATYAAAATCATTACTAGGCTGGTGCCTGAATATTTGTTCTGAATCCTGTCAATATTCTAATGTCAGTAGTCTTGGAAACTACACATCTGCTACAGGATTAATTACACACATAAAACATTATCATTGCCCTACATCTCCTATGAGGTAGCAAGGCTGCTAGAATGATTAATGGCTCTGTATGACATACAAGGGAATAAATGTAAATGTTACCCAATGGATAGAAAGATCTGTTCCTTGCTTATATTAGGCTGAAGGACCTTATTGGTGCAATGTTATTCTTTAAGGTCTGTGGGCAATGTTAAAAAATACTAATCCGCAAATTCTACAACATTTGCTGCACAGCTGAGAGAATTTCTATCTGTCACGGTGTTTTAAATATTTTGGACATAATGTGTGCCTGTGTTCACAGGTGTGTTGAACAGGTTCCATACTTGGTGAGTCACCTTTCCTGCTTATTGTAAGTAGTGGTGATGCTTCTAGGGCCAGTGTTAGACCTAGGCAATTAGGAACTTCTGACTTTTGACTTAGAAGAAGTCTCCAAGCACAATAGGGAAAAAAAAGCATTTCCTTTTATAATACGTCAGGGAGGCTAGGTTCTGTTGTGACAGAAAATAAAGAAAACTGGAGGAAATATTTAAAAGGCAGTCCATTGTTTACAATTAAAATTAACAGAGCAGAGTTCAAAGGTGACATACCAGTATGCAATTAAGGCCATGGGCAGACCCCAGCAAGCAATTAGGTGAGAATTATAACAAATGCAAACTGGAGCTAATCTATTGATCACATCACTTCTTCACGCTTCATTATTTCTTTAGACATCCTTTAATAAAGACCCCAAGTTGTCCTCCATACCTTTGTCACTGAAATCTGCAATACTACATTACAAAGACCGAGCCCTTTGTTCATCCAAAACTGTTTGTTTCTGTCCCTGCTAACTCATACTTCTTTCCTTTGAAGGATCACATCCTACATGAGGGACCGAGACCTGTGGCAAATCACTGACACTGCAAAGCTCTTTGCCTTCAGCCRCCTTAAACCACAAAAAAAGCTCATCAATCGAATAAATCTCTAATGGATTTTGTAATTTACATTTGCATTGGTATAAAATTATAGAGCCTTGTCCCTAAGTGGKCCACAACTTGTATGTACCTCAGCAAGCAGCATTTTGCAGGAGATCCAGCAAAGTAATTGCAGAGAAGGTGGAGACAGTTGAGAACTGACTGATATTCCAATGATATGCAGAAAAGGAAAGTGGATGCTGAATAATGCCATAACTTGTGTCATCATCCATCTTGTATATCAAGATGGCAATAAGCTTGCCAGTGATCATTTGCATTGGTGTACACAGGAAATACTGCCTAAGCTAGCTGTCAGTGCAGATGGGAACTCCAAAAGTGAAACAGGGAGTGAAGGAGATAGTGTCCTATCTTGATATTGATGCAAAAGGGATAGGTGTAGACCATAARTTAAGACTCTGCCTCTCAGATATCCTGTCCCTTGATACAGCACTGATGCTTCTATAGTTTCTTACCAATTCTTAGCCACTGTCAAGTTTCCATGTACTCCTGGATTCATTTCTTTCCACAGAGGTGTGAAAATAAGAAATGTGCATTTATCTCTTACATCTGAATGTTCTAACTGCATGTGCTTTTGGTGCTTGAGTAAGCAATGTGGAAACCTCAGCCTGATAAAAGCTATTAAGTGCTTGGGCTCATAGCACCCAGGGTAAAGTCTTGAAACAAAATAGRATGGTGCATTCATTTTCCACACTTTGTTACTTCATAAGCTGCGTGCTTAAAGCTAATGTCAGACCTCACCCTCTGATGTTACCCTCATTCCAGATATTGAAGTCCTGGTTTTAACTTGTTTATATATCCCAGAGGTTTTGCTCCACAGACACATTGCTACCAGACTGCTACAGACTGCTTTTCTCCCCAGTGTGCACTGTCAGGGGCAGTTTTTGAATGGGTTTCTGCTTTGCTCTTGCTGACATTATACATATGATTTTTCTTCTATACAAGAATGTCACTTTATCAGAGGAATATYGACCAGTATCTCACTAGTGTGACTCATCATGTTTCTCATTTGTGAGGCTGCTGTTACTATTCCAGGAAATCTGGCTCTGTACATCTGAATTGCACAAAGGCACAAGCCAGAGCTATAGACTTCTGCAAACAGACCTGTATTTAGCTTTTCCTATKGACTGCAACTGCACTTTCTGCATCTCTCATTTATCCGCCTCATGGATAACCCACATGGCTCAGGTTCCTGCCTGAGTTACTGGGAATCACAACATACCAGATGTGTTGTTGTACTACATCTCTGCAGGCTGAGTCATATCTTAAAGTGTTTGAATGTCTCTCCATACAGGGCTCTCTTCTCCAATTATTTCTGCAAGGCTCAAAATTATTACAATAATTGCTAYGGAAGAAGAGATCAAATCCTGCAGCCCACACACCTTATAAGATATCTGGTCAGTTTAYGAATAGGAAGCAAACAAAATTTTTAGACAACATCCATGTCACCRTTTTGGACATTTAATTTACTCACATCTGAAGTCCAATATACTTTAGGTCACTGATCTCCTAAAACTTGCATGAGAAAATAGTTACCTGTTTTACAGAAATGTTGTTGCAGTTCATATAATTGTGCCTTTTTGAGGAACATGTGTTATATTAGTGATGAGATATAGAGAGTATTARTGGAGTTTGTAATTAATAACAACAAAGATTGCCAAATTCAGTTAAATAAAACTTTGAGATAAGCTTCATAAGTACTAGCAGCATACAATATAAACAAAAAGTCTTGTGGTAGGATATAATGACCACATTATCCGAGTCAGCACAGTCGTACTCATCATTAAAATTTAATTAAGATTTTCCCTTCACTTTCCCTGCAAAGTCTAATTGCCCTATCATAAACAAATAGAAAAGAGAAAGCTCTTTTGTCCAACAAACAAGCTTTCTCTTTACAGCAAAAATACCACATAATAAAGATTTTTCAGAAAGGATTTAAGTCTCCAAAAGGTATAATTAAGGTGCTGGAAAGGGGGAAACATCTACTRTAGACTTAAGAGATTCTGTGCAAGCTCTACATTTTTAGAAAACACAAAGGGAAAAATATGACCATCACAAACAAGAAACATCCTAACTTCTGTGACTCTCAGATAAGAAATACACTGAACTAGCACAAAGGAGCTCTACCCTACCCCCTCCCCAYTCCCTGCCTCTGACTAGATAGCAAAGTGGAAACTCTGTTTTGTTCCCAAGTGCCAACTATGTATCAGGGGGTGGATACACCTCCCTTACATCCCGTYGAGCAGCCCACAACTCCTGCTTTAGATAAAAAAGGCACAGCTGTGAAGAGTTTACYAGGGTTATGTTTATCATTGTTTTTACCAACAGTAAAACAACAGTCAATTGAGGATATATATTTTTTTTTCCTTGTCAAATATTAGAGTGAAATAAATGCAATTCACAATGGTTTTCTTTCTCTAAGAATTTCCRTGGATATACATATCCTTAGTTTACAGTTACTGTATTGCTAGTTTTTTGTAATTTTACACACTACATCTTTACAATAAAATATTTTCATCTTACAGTRGCAAAACCCACATTTTTGTTTTGCAGAGAAATAGATTAAGAAATTATGTTGATGCCTTGTTATTCCACAGTTGCAGGATTATGCAGTTTCTTACATTCATACTCTTGCAGAATACATGGTGGAYGATAATGAGTGTTTTGTGTGCAAAAAATGCAGAGGAGATATCCATCAATAGCTGGAATTTTATGTGTTTCAAAATGATTTTTGCCTCTCTTGCTTCCTAAAGCAATCTAATCTCATGCATGCAGTCTACTTCAGGAGATGCATTAGACCATACATTTATATAATTCTTGTAATTRACTTATGTTTATGGTTGAAAGTGGTAGATATAACCAAAGTCACCTCTCTGGATATGGTGCTGGAGGCTCCAGAAAGAATATATTTTGTACTCTTCTGTGAAATCATTAGAAATTCGCATGGTTCCTTTTAATTATTAATCAATAGAATATAATCCTTACAAATTACATTTGCATAAAATCCTCAGACATGTCTCCTTCCTTCAAAATCTGTTTAGGATTTAACCTGTGTGTCATGCTTTCACCCCAACCAGTAGCCAACCTCAGGCAGCTGCTTGCTCACTGCATCACCAGTGGGATCAGGTAGGAAACTGGGAGGGTAAAAACCCRGAAAATTGCAGGTTGAGATAAAAAAAGTTTAACAGGGAAAACAAAACTATGCACACCAACAAAGAAAACAAGGAATTCACTGCTTCCCATGGACAGCCAGGTGTTCTGCCACATCCAGGAGAGGAGGACCCCATCATGGCTAATGGTGACTTGGGAAGACAAGCCTACGGTTCTCCCACATGTTGTGTATAGGTCCCACTGATTTGCATCCCACTGATGCCGAGCAAGTACATCTTAAATTGTCTGCTGAAATAACATTAAGTCAATGATAAAAAGCCAGTACTTACAGTTGGCTTTACTCATTTTTTTTACTTGTCTTTGGCTACACTTAAGCCCAGGTTTAAACCTTTGATAGATCATTGTTTTCCTTGGCAGGCAAAGTTTTCTTCCCACCAGCTGGCTATCTGATGGATGATGCAGCAAAACAGGCAAGGCTCTTCCAGAGATAAGCTCAAATTCAAATTCTGGAAAATCATAACAGCTGCATTTGGAGTCAGCAAGTAAGCTGAAGACTGAAGTTTTTCAAGAAAGGGTTCAAAGTATTTGTCTCAAGTAGAAGACAATGTCTAGAAAGGAACATAACATGTGCCTTCCTCTGTTTTACAAACTCTGGTGCTTGCTATTCTGCTCATAGCTTGATCCTGGGGAAATTTTTTAGTGTGAGCTCATTGATCATCTTAACTTTTGCATGTTGACACCCTTAAAGCTTGAGAAATGCAGTAATTAAATGCCCAAATATTTTTGGTTTCTGAATGAACATTTTGAAGTATACCTTTATAATTTAAGAAATACAAATGATATGCAATATGATCATTACAAATCATCCATCTTTTAACCAAATTATTTTATGCCTAGTTTCATAAAGTATATATCTATAAATAGATTTAAAATTAGACTTTTTTTCAGATATAAAAATATTAGTTGGTCTGCTTTATAAAAAGTGGTACAAACTAATCACTATCAAACACACATGATGTTGTTTTACACACAGTAGTATCAGCTGTGGATAGCCATGAGGATATCAGCTGTGTATCTGTGTGGGTGAACAAACTGAAGATAATGAGATAAATTTGGCACAGAATGTTGCAATGCATATATTTGAACATCCACTAAATCTAGTCTGACTAGCCTTTTCCTATTATTTGGAAGACTCTTGATTAAATTTGTTGTTTTATAGAAATTTATAATTCATTATTTTTATGGACATTAGACTAGATATTCTAAGCCACTGCTTGTTTCCAAGACATTTCTCCAAGATAGACTCAAAATATTCTTTTATTCTCCAACATTTTTCCACTGCTATATGTTTCAGAATAATCTGTTTTTCAGGTAAGTTAAATACAACAACTACATGAGTTTATAGAGCTGTAAAAATAAGCCCTTCAAGCTGCCTGAAATGTGAAAATGTTGAGCTACATGACTGGATGCAATAAAAAGTATAAAGGAGATAATCAGAGATGAGAACTTCCATACGAATATATCTTAAGTAGACTGAAAACCAGAATGTGTTACCACAAAAGAGGAATGACTGAATACAAAATGTAGCAGAAGTCTCTGAAATGCTACAGAGCCTGTAGGTATGTGTTATGGTTTAGCATAGCTTTTAGTTATAAAAAAAAAACAAAACAAACAAACAAAAAAAAAAAAAACCCAGGAAATAGTTAGCTGCAAGGACCTTAGATTGACACATGGTTCAACCAGTGAGAAAAGTGAGTTCATTTTTGTGAATGAGCACATTTATAAAAGCTGGGGATTTTGGGAACTCCACTCTTTTCCGCTGCTCGCCTCAGGAGAGGTAAGAGGCAGCCCCAGCTCCCTCCTGGCCGGGGGGAGCCAGGGACGAGCTGAGCCCTGCGGGGCCCTGCCGAGCCTGCTGGGCCCTGGCCTTGCTCGGGGCATCTGCTGAGCTCAGTGACTCTTGG
>CADDXX010000170.1:0-58440 GCA_902810485.1 Alauda arvensis | reverse complement strand
CATAGAGTCCATGACCCAAGTGCAGTTGATGGGAAAAACTGCACTTTATGGGAGAACCACAGAGACAGAATTTCTGGGTGGCTTTTTCTGTGAGAGCTAAGAACCACGAGTAGACTGTTTCTGTCCTTGTAGAGAGTTACCATAACCAGAAGAAACTTCTCTCTCTAGAGAGACTGATAAAAGATTATTCTATAAGGAGTAAAGTCTTAAGTTCTGAGTTCTTTTATAAATGTCTGTAAGGAAGAAAAGAAGCTGGTGGGAGAGGGGAAAGTGTTTTGGAAGTCTCATGTTGATTCTTTGGATTTTTTTCCCTCCTTGTTTCCTTTTAGTGTGTGTGAATAAACTATATTTATATCTTTAAGTTTGAGCCTGCTTTGCTTTTCTCTTAATCCTATCTCACAGCAGAAAAACCCTGAAACTACCACATCAATTAGTACATTAGCCGGGAAAGTAAAATTAGTAAACACTGAACTTAAAACTAACTCAGTATGAAGATTTAAGTTTAGCACAACATAAGAATTAACAACCACACAAACAAAACTCTCAGGCTTTAAGCTGAAAAAGGTGTGAAGAACAGTGGAACTTACCAGTACTAGCTATCTTAAATGACAAAAATATTAATGTATGCCATATGAAAATGGAACAATGAGATATATTCTCCCTGGAAGAGGGATTTACCAGAATACCCATGCAGAATGGAGGGTTATGTACAGTGGTTCATGTCAATCCACCAGCAAGCTGACAACAAACACAAAGGGGAAGAGCTGTGATTCTCATACTTCTTCCCACAGCAGATGTAACAGACCATGATCAGTAACAGAATACAAGACTCAAGAGAGCCTGATGGCACTATTGCATTCTTATGATTGAAAGACACTGATATATTAATTTCTCAGACAATGTATGAAAAGACTTTCAACAATGAAGCTAGGAATTCTGGTTCTATAAACAGGTTAAGGTCTGCAGAAACATCCACAAATATGAATGTTTTAATAGAACCAGAAAATGTTGTACATTTCTGGCTAAATATATAAGTAACTAAGTAATTGAATACATGACTTTTCAGTTTATTTTTGCATCTCCTTCTGAACACAATGTTTTAAACTTTCCATGTTCTTCTGAGATCCTTTCAGTTCCAGAGCARCTATTGAAAACAAACAACAAAAACCCATCCACATCTCACTTTTACCACAGAATGTTTTTGTATTAGTTGTGCAGGCATGCAAGTCCAGAAGGACTGAGCTGAAAAGGAGTGATTCCTGGCTCATAGAAACTGAAAATACAAAGAAATCTTTCAACTTAATTTAGGGAAGATACATGTTTGACCTTGAATGCCGTTTTCTGAAGTAATTCTTAGGGTGTGGCATAGCTTATCTTTTGTTATGTTTGCACAGTTTTTTTTATACAATGATATTCCAACCTGTTTGAAGTCTTTAGTAAAAAGACGATCAAACACAGTACAATAATGATATTGGTCATTCATTGTGTCATGAAACACATCATAGCATCAAAAGAGATAGATGTTAATCCTTGCTAACCTATGCCAGCTTGATACACAGCTTGTTAAAAAACATGGATATCAATACCAAGCTTTTAAAATTACAGTTTCTAATCCCAGCTATACCTGCAAGAGAAATTTTACTTTTCTGAATTCCAATATGTGTGCAAGTGTGTATGTGAAGTCATATTACATCCTACTTGAATGTGCTGTAAATTTTACAGCCCTTCATTTAAAAAAATCTTGTTGACTTGAAGTGGCTGTGGACCTTGTAGACAGATTGTACAAGCCAGTTAAGAGTAACATGAGAATGGGATGAAAAATAAAGATAAAAAAAACCAACAACAAGAGGAAATTTAACTAAAATGTCCCTTCCAAGTCCCTGCTTATATAGGCTGATCTGCAGAAAAGTAAAATTTCTCTAATAGAAATAAAATTTAGAAATCAGGAGTTGTTGATTACCATATGTTAGATGTCTTATATGCATGTGTCAAGAACATCTGAACACAAATGGTTTAGAAAAGCACAATATATTCAATGAAAAATATAGATGATGTGTGAATTTTTCAGAAATTAATAACCTTTTTCTCTAAGGGTCACCAATGAAAGAAAAGTATTTCACATAAGAATGAAGCCACCAGGTCTGTCAGGCTTGCCACTAGGTAGCTGAAAGAACCTGCAAAGTTGACTGGTTAAAGTAATTTCTCACTTGTTAGGCAGCTTGCAGAAAGACTGGATTGAAGAAGCATTACAGCAATAGGGACATGTGAAGACTGGTGCAGTATTGACCATAGAGGTTGATGATCACGTGAAAGATTCATCTTTGGGTGTTGGAAAATTGTTTACCCTGAAATATGAACTGCTGTGTGATAGCACCCACACAGTTAGTTCAGGTGCTATGAAAATAGTAAGCAAACTAGTGTGACTCAAACTTTCAATTGTTTGCTTTCTATTATAGCACGTTACACAACAGCACAAGTGAAGGATTTTTCCTTTTGTCTCTAGTATGTAGTGTGTACACAGTAGGTATGGCATACAAGCTGAGGCAAATTCTAGGCAAAAAAGTCTAAGCCAAGTGATTTGGTGCAATGATATGATTGTGCATTTGGATTCAAACTAATTTTCTATGGAGGAAGTTGCCAAAAAAGTTAATACGTGCACACAGACATTTTAGGTGTGCTAATCCAGCCTTTTAATGTTTCAACCTAAGATTAACCCTATCTAAAAGAATCCATACTCATGTTAAGTCTGACAGTCCTGGCTGAATGGTGGCCTCAAAAGCTAAAGCTGTTACTGCTGTTATTCTGATTTTTAATTTCTACTTTCTAAGAATTTTGTAAGCTTGCAGTGTGACAGGTATTCGTAGGAAGACAGTTAATAGAAATTAAATTAAAATGAGAAAGACTTGGGGGTGTTGGTCAATAAGAAGTTTAATAAGTCTCAGCAATGTGCAAAAAGTCCAGCAATTGCAGAAAGCATAATCCACAAAGCCAAAAGTGTCCTGGGCTGCATCCCAAGTGTGGTCAACAGGGTGAGGGAGGGGATTCTGCCCCTCTGCTCCACTCTGGTGAAACCCCACCTGGAATCCTGCATCCAGCTCTGAGATCCCAGCACAGGAAGGACATGGACCTCCTGAAATTAATCCAGAGGATGACATGAGGATGATAAGGGAGCTGGACCACCTTTTGACTTACAAAAACAGGATGAGAGTTGGGATGTTCAGCCTGGAGAAGACAAGGCTCCAGGCAGAACTCATGGCACTTTCCAGTACCTAAATTTGGTCTGCAAGAGGGCTGGAGAGGGACTTTTTACAAGGGCATGTAGTGACAGGAGAAAGGGAAATGCCTTTAAGCTGAAGGAGGTAGATTTAGATTAGATACTGGGAAGAAATTCTTTGCTGTGGGGATATTGAGGCACTCTGGATAGGTTGTCTAGAGAAGTTATGGATGCCCCTGGACTGCAGGGCCATATTGGACAGGGCTTTGAGCAACCTGGTCTAGTTGAAAGATGTCTCTGCCTATGGCAGGGGGATTTGAACCATAAATAGTCCCTTCCCACACAAATCATTCCATGATTCTATCCTATGTGCATCAGTAAAACACAAAAGTAAGCTCTCCAAGCTTGAAGCTTTTTCAGAGCCACATGCTTATGTAGTTTTCCCATGTAAATAACAGAATAAAATGATGCCATTGGTTAACATAAAATAAAGCATGACATTTACATGACAATGGATGCCCAATGTATAATTACCTGACCGATGAAGCATTACCTTATATCCCTGCTGACAACTGACAGGTTGTTTTAATAAATTTTTACTCTTCGTGGGTTACATCAAAAGTGTATATTTTTAAAGGTGGCTGATTTAAATTGGATTATTTTTGTACTCTCTAAGCCCTTTCTAACTTTCTGTTCAAAAACTTATGTTGTAATATTACTAGGACAAGACACAAGGTAAGATTGTGTAGTGTGATATAGTCCTGTCTAACACAATGGTGTGCTTCTCTGTCCTTTTTGTATGTCAAATATTGAGGTTTTTTGTGCATTTGTATATAAAGGTGTGCATGGCACTTCCCTCATTTTTTGATAATAATGCTGTTGCAGCAAGTACTGTAGTATAAGGGGAGCATATGAAGTCTTATGCAGTCCTGGTTTATCTGGTCCTCTGCTTAGCAGAGAGGTGTCTGGAGTGTGGAAGAAGAGTTAGTGGGAACAAAAGCCAAAAAACAAAACAAAAGAAAACAAAAAGCTTTACTCAAAACAGCAAAAAAAAAAAGAAAAAAAAAAATAAAAAATGAAAAGACCTTTTTGAAATTTTTGCATATATATATGTCTGCACATGTGGCTTTTCCATGTTGACCTACAACATGAATGCAGGTAAACCCAAAATGACAGTAAAGTTATGTTTGAAATAAAACAGCTCCTTTTAAATTTCAGAATCCTTTTGATACAGAGGAATTTGTTTCATCTAGCTTGCATCTGAATGATTTGCTGAACTGTAGAATGATCCAGCATTCTCAAGCACATGGATACATAATGGAGCTTAAGAACTGTTAGTCCAGCTAATATCAGCAAGCACACACCCCACAGCTATATTCTTTTTTACTCACACTGTCCTCTAGCTGCCATCTGTTCAATACAGCATGGAATAAATCCCTTTTGATGTGTGTTAACACTATCCCTGGATAAGGATTAAAAAAACCCCAACAAAACAAAAAACCAAATCAAAACACAGCAAAAAAGATGGAATATTAAAGTGAAACTGTAACACCATGTGAATAGCCACCTATTGATCTCAGTGGTTAGGATGGTGAAATCTTTTTGGCACCATTGGCTGAGTTCTGATGAATGGAGTGCATGTGTTTGTCCTTGAAAAACAAGTATAATTTATGATTTTGTTCTTCTATTATATTTTAACAGAAGAAATTTTATTTAAACAAAACCTTATTAAGATCTGTGGAAAATTATGCTGCCACTGACAAACCCAGTACTATTATTTACATTGTTTTGTCTTTTTGCTCAGATGAAAACTGATGAGAATTTATTTTCTCTCATGCTTTTTTCTCTAAGGTTAAATGACAGCACTCTCTTTTACTTCAATGGCAGCAACATGTCTATCGGTATAAACATTTAGAGCAGATGTATTTTCAATAGGTAAGGACGAAGTTAACTGCAAAATCATATTTCATGTCCTAAGCATGTAGGTGACAGTGTGTTAGGACTTGGAGTAGACTAGGTGATGGTTGATACTGTGTAAGAGATCTACACTGTGACCATGTTTATTACAAACTCAATTGAATTGTGATGCAAATTCTATTGAGACATTAAGAATGATAAATTTCTATAGCAAAAGGATCTCAGGGTTTTTAAAATATTTTATTTTATTTTATTTTATTTTAGGCCAGGGTAGGAGGTTACCCATAAAGAAACCAACAAAAGATTCACAGTGTCCACTGCATGCTGAGATGTGCCTTTTTGGAGATCCTTAACAGCATTCTTGATTAGGCCATTAAAAATATTAGCTAAATCGCTTATTATTAAGTTTCATTATTAGAGCATTTTGCCATAAGGTAGGACACAGACTAACATAGAGCTTGTCTAAATTAGTGTTRTATTTCCCAGCCTTTTTGGTAATGAAAATTGTGTGGGAGTAGGAGATAAGGAGATTGATGAACTTGCTTTTGTAAACTGTAAAGGGAATAAGTTGTACCATTGTACAGTCAGTTTGAGAGGTGTGCAGCCCATGAGGCTGACTCCTTTGTGTTGGAAGGGAATGTGACATCTTAAACACTTCAAAATTTTGCTTCACAAAGTATGAGAATATCCAGTTCCTCAAATAAACACCCGTGTTATTCTATGATGAGCTTTCTTCGTGATATATATATGCCCTTTGACCTGTAGCATTTAAGATGTTTCTTCAAACCTACATAAGTTTGAAATCTGCAAAAGCACAGTGTGGTTGGTCCTGACATCACTGTGATGGGCTGTTAGAGAAAGCACAGTTAACAACTTGGGGTCAAATCCATACAACAGTTTTGAGTTGTTTGTGGGTGAAGGAACTGGCTGATTCATGGGCATAGAAGCACAGATGTCAGCTGCCTGTAAATGACAAGGTCAAAAGTTGACCTTCCCACTTCTTAAGAAGTTCTGAGTTTGGGAAGTGAGTGGGAGAGGGGATGGGATTGTCCTACCCTGAAACACAAATTATATGTTTGAGGCTTTCCCCTAGAAGAGGAAGCATAATATTTAAAAATAACCTATAGATTTTGCATCTGAAGCCAACCCTGGAAACTCAGCCAAAGGTTCTCAACTCTCTATTTTGGCAGATTTGTGAGAAACCTAGAGTGCAGAAATCCTTCCTGTCTGGCTGGAACGTTTATCCCTGGACAGCATAAGTGTTTCCAGGATCTTAGACTCATTTCAGGATTGCCAGTGGATTCAGGGCACAGCTTCATTGCAGGAGACAACATATTTCATCTGGAATATTTGGAAAATACCAAAATCTTCCCATGTGTTAGGTCACAACAATGTCAAAATTAACATTTTAGGCATCRTCTAAGCATGGAATGAGTATTGTTTTCACAGAAAAATTATTGACCGCGAAAAATAATATACTGTGTTATTTGTAATTTTAAGTATGCTTTAAATCAGTTCAGGATAGTTTGGTTGGGCAGGAATGGTTGGAAGATCTATTTTAGGATCAATTTTAGAAAACTGATCAATTTTAGGAAACTGTGTCCTATGTCTTAGAAAGAGGTTGAAGATTTTGCTTCAGCTGTGGCACTGCTCAGTGATCAGCAGTGTTAAGTCCAGTATGTTCTGGATAAGTCAGTGGATTCTTTTCTTTGATATTTACAGTAGGAATTGGTTTAAGAATATTTATGTGCCCTAAGAACTGGTTTGGATCCTGGCTTTCCATTTATCCATTAAGAGCTTTAAGCTCTGTAAAGAAACCTACAGAAAATGCCAGATTCTTTTTTTTTTTTTTTTTTTTTTTTCGATTCAGATAGGTCTTGGGGCATATTTTAGGGATTTCAAACAATATGATTGCAATGGCTTTCAATTATACTCTTTGTGATTTTGTGACCAGTTACAGACCCTGTCAACGAATTAAATCAGAGATGCTTCACTTTATTTTAGTTTTATTTTGTTTATGAATCAATTTATTTTTCCTTTGTGCTTTGAAATACCTCTTACACAGTCTATCAATGCTTATATCCGTCCACTCTACAGTTATTCTACACATCTGCAGTGAGACTATAAAGAAAAAGTACACAAATCCAGTTAAATAATATCATCAATATGTGCTATGAGACCTTACTTCATTAGAAGACAGAGAGAAGATTTGTCAAAACCATGATACAAATACAGCTTGTGCATCACACCATGAGGAATCATTGCCGCTGAAAATATGAGAAGAAGAGTCTTCAGACTTTGGAGAATATTCAGCACTTCCTGTCTGCAGTTGGTGAGACACACACAAGTGACATTCAAAACCAAAAACCCCTTCAGTTTATTGAAGGCTAATAAGACAGACACACCTTTTCTTTTGTAGGCTTTTAACAGAAAATTATTTTCCAAGTAGTGAGCAAATTAAGTATAAAATATTATATATCCTTTGGATAGGTTGTATTTAAGTGTTTACCCAGTCAAGCAACTATGTCAACATCACATGGTTTGTTTGATCAGTCACAGCCAGGCAACACACATAGAGGAAATACTGACTGCCAAGTATAGAGAAGCTTTCATGGGGTACTTTTTCAGAATAAATTAGAATAATGAATATGTTAATGGAGATGATGATCTGCTCAGCAACATTCAATAGTCAGGAAAAGAGGCAAATTCATCTGCTAAATTATTCATTGCAAATTATTCGCTTAACTCTAATAGTACTGATTAGTGCTTATCTGATTCAGAAGGAGAACGGCAAAAAGCCATGGCAAAAGGAAGGAAGGTGGAAAAAACCAATATTACTGCTATTTATTTGATTCACAAATGTCTGTCACTGGAAGGCCACAGTGTACCTCTTGCTCACACTTTACAGGAGACCACCAACTGGCTCTAATCAGTAAGGGATTTTGTTGTGGCTAACAATTGAAAAAAACCCTCAATATAGAGGGTCATATCTGACATTTATTTTCCAAGGCTTGCTTTAGGTTGGAATCTCTACTTTCCCTGTCTTTTATGAAAATCAAGTTGGTTACCATTTTGTTCCTTTCCTTGCTCTCCTCCCAGGCTTCAAGCTTGAGATAAAAGATTACCTTTACTGCTACTACCACCATTCTTGGTTAGGAACTAGGAAAACAAATCATAGAATCCTYACAGTTTAATTTCATTCAATGGTCTACCCATCATTGCCATGGTCACTGCTTAGCCACATCCCAAAGTGCCACTCCCTGGGCAATCCAATGTCTTACCATCCTTTTAGTGAAGAAACTTTTTCCTAAATCAGTCTAAACCTTACCTGGAGCTGTCTCAGAAGCAAAGAAAAGAAAGAGAAAAATGTTTTGCAACCTTTAAAATATATATAGATCTGGTAATTTCGGCAGACATAAGAATGATCTCAGTGTTAATTAATAAAGAGGTTGCCTGACACAGACTTCCACTTGAATTCATGGACCGAAAGAGAGTTACACATGTGGTCTGCTGTCTACAGTTCCTTTTTCTTTTGCCTACAAAGCAACAACTCAATGCATTTCACCCAATATATTAAATGTATTCTGGCTTGATTTTCTCGAAAATACATTTTCCATTTTCCTTTCCACTGTTCACAAGGCAATAACTCTGTTTTCCTCTCATTCTAACTCCTAACAAATTACTGCCTGCTTTCCTTATTCCTTTTATTCCTCGCGATGCCTGCTAGGGATTTCACTACAGTATGCCCCTACCATCTCCACAGCTGCTGATTTCAGGTTGTACATGGCTTTCCAAGCACAGTTGTGTCATTCTGCCCAGTGACTCAAATATAAACAATTTCGGAGACCTAAGAAATTTAATCTGATGGCGCTCACAGTTTTCAGCACAAGGGCTTTGCAGCATAATCTAGACAAATGCTCTGAAAACTCAATTAACTTCCTTGGATTCACAAGCTCAGGTAGAGGGACTTCCAGGAACTAGTCTCCAAGAAAGAAGGTGCCTGCTCTGTACTGAGGTGTGCTTGTCTCCAGACTAATGACTGTCTTTCAGCATATGGGCTGCACAATATTTCAGGGCATTATCATCGTGATGCGGTTGTCAAATGAGTCAGCAGTACTCCAGGAAGCTCACAGTGCATTAAAGCTATAGTGCTCTCTCTAGCCATGATAATATATTGCATGTCAGGCAGGCTAAACGACTCAGAGCAGGGTAAGATGGAAATATTAAAAAGGTACTAGTGGACAAGAAGCTTATTTCTGTGTTGTAGCACAGTAGAGGGCTTTGTAGTCTTTAGCTACTTAAGTGGCCTGGAGAAATGTCTAAACTACAATTTCTTCCAAGATCATACTTCCCTGGAGTACGTAGGTCTAAAATTGCTGTTCTCCAGTTTAATTATGCTTATTAAATCCCAGTTCATTTCCTGTTTTCTCACAAATTACACCCTAAAGCATTATTTGGTTATACGGTAGTCTGTTTAATGATTCTTTTTCTCCACTTCCAGATTCAAATAACAAATATTTGCCTTTAGCCAATAACTGAAGCTCTGTTTATGATGCTGACATGAATGCATGAATAGAGTACTACATGTTTGCAAATATATATATCCAACACAGAAATATGCATGCATATATATATATATATATATTTATATATATATTTATATAAAATTTGTTTAATTTAGCTTTATAGAAATCATGTCTACATTCTACTGTGGTGTGATATTCTGTTCAGATATTTTTAATTCTGTTGTGCTTTCATTGGCATTCCAAAAGGTTTTTTTTTATTGTAAAGCCCTCCACTGACACTCTGCTCATGCTTGCCTATTATCCTTCCAGCTTTGCCTTCAGCTGAACATACTTCTTTTTTCCTCCTTCACATGATTACTTGCATGAGGATTTGCATTTAAATGGATGTGGAAAGTGCATTAACAACACCTACAGTAACAAAGCAAAAGCTGCTCAATACTTGTTACTGTCAGATATGAATTCAAAACAAATCAATTAATGTTTTGTATAGCTGTTTTCAGTGTTTGCATTTAGGTGGAAACTCTTCTTTGTATTATGCTTAGCACAGACTGTGCATATTTAACACAGATTATGCACAGAGAATTATTTTTATGTCAGGATCCTGAAAAGAAAAAAGAATGATGTTCAAGATGTAGAAGTCATGGATGAGATCTATTTTCTACACAGATTATTTGGATCCCTAGAATCTCTAGATACTTTATTTCCAGTTTATATTTTTATTTGTTTTGCAATAAAACCAGTTCAAATTATTTTGGGATTTGGAAATCTAAGCCATTAAAGCACTAGTAATGTCTAGTTTTTGTTGTGCAGATCATGGAAATTTTGCCAATAGCTTGAATATATAAAAGAGACACAGTGTGGTTATGAATAGAACTGTTGTGACTTGCATATAAAGTATGAATGTAAGATGTTCTTTTAGTGCTGTAAGTGAGAAAAATAAATTAAACTAGGCCAACCCATTCTATTGCAGAATAATGCTGTTTATTTTTAATTTTCTTGTGCTTAAACCTGCTTAAATACATATTTTTTTATACAGTAATACAAATACATAATGCAAATACTTTACAAAAAATATAAAACTAATTTCTAATTAACCTTTAGCTCTGGTGGCTTGTAAATTTGCTTGAAATAAAAGTTCTGCCAGGACTTTGAGGGGTACAAGTTACCAAAAATGAAAACATTATTTTTTCAATGTACCATTAAACTAAAAAAGTGACACAAAAGAGAAAAGGAGTAAAAAAGGTAGGCTGGGAGTCAACAAAAAACTTATACTTTTCTTTCTCCAGGAAAAAGGTAGAGGGGAGAAATTTGTCATTATTCTGAACATAATACAGTACTGACACCTGCGAGTCCTAAAATACAATTATTTTTTATTACCTAAAATGGTTTGCTCTACACTGTGTGTGTTAAAGAGAAATCCATAAACATCAGAGGTAAATCACTAACAGGTTTTTCTTGTTTGTACAAAAAAACCCAAACAAATCTGTATTTCTCTACCTATTGATGTGGTGTAGGTCTAAATAAAGCAAATTTATTGCTTCCAATGAAAGCTGTGCTGCAGCAGTGAAAGGACATGATTTCAAATATCATAGTTAATGTCTTCTATGTATTTACTTTAAGAAATGTAACAAGTATGGCAGGATCTAAAACAAAACTAACCCTACAAAACCAGTATTTGACTTTCAGGTTGCAAGAGAAAAAATGATTTGTGAATGAAACTATATAAGTGGAATCAGAGCATTAACAAATATTCCCTTCAGATTCTGTAATGCTAAGTCTTCCTCTGTAATCTTCCTTCCAGCTGTTCATAATTTCAAGGTAGCAGCTAAGAGGGAAGGCAATGCAGTATTGGCAGGAGTGCTTGTGTGTCCTACCTTCATCCACAGAGAGGAAGCAGGGCCAGTCTGTCCAGGCAAGACAAGATTAGGTGCAAACACTCATCTCATTTACACTGACACCCATGCTGCCTGCAGAGGACACGTGCAGGAGGCAAGGCCAGCCCTGCCACAAGGGCCCTGTGTGCTCAGAGCAACTTCTGAAGGGCTGCTGTACAAGGCACATGTGTTGTGCTACTGCAAAGTAGAAATTAGGCTGGCAAGCTTCCATTTTTTAAATAAATAAAGCAAACACCCCCCCTTTATACCAGTCTCTACCTCTCTTAAGCAATAAAGAATAGTTGGTTTAAACTAAACTAGATTTACTGAAATCATCAGGATTTTAGATCAGAGGGAGTTCTGCCTCCAATGTCTTCACTGATGTTTTTATGTCCATTTAGTTCTCCTGAGGTGAATTTAATGCCCAGAGTGCCTGAATCTCCTGCGCTCTTCCATCTTCAGAGCTGCCATCATGTCAATAGACTAATTTAGACTGAGAGGAGTTCTGTGTATTATTCTTAATATACTTTCACAGTGTGCAGTGTAATTGCTCCTTTGGAGCTGATAATGCATTTTTATTGCCTAAAAAACAATTTGCTGTAGAGTGTGGTAATATAATCATTGGTTTATGTTGTGAATACATGTCATATATAGTGGGCCAAATTACCAGTTAGAGTTTGTATCCATGTGCAATAAAAGTAAAACCACAGAAGTAAAAGGAGTCCACCTCATAGCCCAAAGACCAAATTTAAAGGGACCTGGGGAAGAAGGAGTCTAATGGGAGACTATCACTCTCTACAACTCCCTGAATGGAGGTTGTAGCCAGGTGAAGGTCAGTCTCTTCTCCCAGATAACAAATGACAAGTGAAGAGGAAATAGCCTTAAGGTACACCAGTGGATGTTCAGATTAGATGTGAGGGAAAATTTCTTTATGGAAAGGGCTATAAAGCTTTGGGAACAGAATGCTTTGGGAAGTGATAAAGTCACCATGCCTGAAAGTGTTTAAAAAACATGCGGATATAACACCTGACAACATGGTTTAATGATGACCATGTTAGGTGGTGGTAGTGGACAGTTGGACTTGATGATCTTAGAGGCCTTTTCCAACCTTAGTGATTTTATTGTTCTGTGATTTTGGCTTTTATATCTTACTGACTTCTGGGCTGCACAAAAAGCCAGTAAGGTATAAGGGCCAAAATCATAAGAAAACAAAAAGGCACTGTGTGGCTCATTCCCAACTGAGGGCAGTGGTGCCTGGGCAGGGGTGCACCAGGAGATGGACCATCTCCATCTGCCTCTTCTGTGGGCTTGGTTAGAGCTTTTTAGGTCAAGTCTCACTTGGTCAAGACCTGAGATAAGTAAAGGATGGGTCTGAGCATGCAAACAAGTAGGAAGGACAGCTTGGAACAACCTGGAAGACTACCTAAAATTTAAGCGCTGGGAATCCTCAGAGTCGCCCTCAGGACTTTGTGTGCTAGTGTCACCTGGACACTGAATGTGATGTCTGTGGCTCCATGCTTAAGCCTTCCTCCAGATTCCATCTATTGGATAAATAAGGAATGAGATATGAATGTTTCAGAGGAAAATAAAGACCAAAGAAAATTACAAAGAATGTGCTAGCTCATGAGGTCTGAACAGAGGTAAATTACTGGCAAATGATTTCCAGCTTGAGCTGAACAGACCAGGGGATGGATTCATCCTCTGATCCATTACCCTTGGGAATGTTTGGCAAATCAAACATTCAAAGCAAGAAGCTCTGCCCTATTCAGAGCTGGCAGTGGTGCCAGCAAATGAAATCTTTATGCCTTCTCAGCCTCATCAACAAAGCAAGTGAGTAATCTGAAAAATCCATTGTCTTTTTTCCCCTGATACTAGAGGAGACAAGATGCCATGAGAGGAAACTAGTGTATCTACAATAGATTTTTAAAAATATTTAATTTATCAAGGAATAAGTATATGTTTTATTTGATCTGTAAATGAAATATGTTGGATTGCCATTAATTGTCTTCTCAGAAAAATAGCATTTTATCATAGCAAGACTGCCATACTACAATATCAAACAAAGAACCTAAGAAACAAGCAGCTTTAGAAAACATAAAATAAATAAACAGCAGTAGATTGCCCTAGGCACATGCTTTTACTAATTTTGGTTTGTTGTTGTTCATGTCAGTTAGGTTCAATAAACCAGCTTTCTGGTAATGATTTGCTTTCTTGTGTGACACTTCAAGAACCGGCTGACAGTTTTCTGTGTTGTCATTAGATTTTCTAGTTCCATATGGGTGTGTAGGGTCCAACTTGCCTAATTCTGTTAGATTTCTAGCAGTTAGTTTCAAAAGATGCTGGAACAAGGCCAACAGCAGAACCCTCTACATGTAAGTGTTACTTCTGTGTTTTGCCTCACAAAATGTTCAAAGGGAAGTTGAAAATGTTGCCTGCTTCACCAGTTTGCAAAAATATGCTAATTAAAGCTGGCTAAAGTGTGACAAAAATATCAGACAGTAAAGAAAAAAAAAGAAAAAGAAAAAGAGAGGGAGAGGGAGAGGGGAAAAAAAAGAAAAGAGGAAAGAGAAAAAGAAAGCTGCATGCCAATGTTTCTTTCTTTAGAAATCAAGAAATACCTTTAGAGTGTTAGGTATTTAGAAGGGAAGCTTCTAGCTTCCTAGCTTTTTAAAAGTGCACTTTCATGTAGAAAGCTGATTTCATTCTTACATAAATTCATGTTCCAACTACTCTGTTCCAGCCATTTTCTTCCCCCTGTATCAACCATGCAAAGGAGCATCAACCATGTAAGGCTAACAAGAGTTTCCCAAACCTCTCAGTGCAGCCATTAAAATCTAGTTGACTGTGAGTAACTGGACAGCCAGGACCCATGGGTGTTCTGAATATGTCCATGTCTCTCACACAAAAACATGCTCTTACCTGTACTTTGGACACAAATTTTCACCAGAATAGATTCCTTTCTTCAAACCTGGAAAAAAAAGGAAAAGAGTAAGGGAAAGGGAAAGGGGAAAGGGAAAGGAAACGGAAAAAGGGAGGCCTGTGGAGCCACCAACTGATCATGGAAATAAGGAATGCTTATCCGCTCTTGCAGTGTAGGGRCTGGGGTGCACAATGACTTTATGTAGCATCGTGTTTAACATGAACTTCTCATGCAATGCATGGTTAGAGGGGAACATTTTCTGGCACAGAATATTGTGGGGTTGGGGAAAAAGGGAATCTGCTCTGATAAGGATTATAGTGGGTAGGTTTATTAAGGACAACGCATACAACACTTCTGCTGAGGTAATCATTCACCTGCTGTTGGGTGATGTTTATTCAAGTGAGTTAAAATTAGCTATCTTAGGTGAGATTAGTGCCATAGTAAATTTTAAAGATCTTCTCAGGATCAACAGGGAAGTGCAACTGAATGAAAGATAATGTCATATGTTGTAATAGAAAGAAACTGTCCGTCATATCACAACTCATGAATTGTTAATTTGGGAAAACTGTGCGTGCTGCCATGCATGACAGTAAATTAAAGAAAATCTGAAGCAATGAGGAGAAAGAACAGCAGAAAGTAAGGTGCCATCTTACTCAATTTCAGTGCACAGAATAATTCAGGTACAGTGAACTGGTCTGGCCAGCCTCTCTCAGATAATATCATGCTAGCTAACAAGAGAAACATGGAACAGTCTAGAAAATGGCAATAAAAATGGTTATGACATAGAAAATTTTCACCAAACAGTTTTTTGGAAAGTCTGTTTGGGTCAGGAAGTAAAGGCATAAAAGAGGACACAGTCATGGAATTAATGAAAAAGTCTGTCTTGTAACTCCAGTTCACCAGAAAATGAATCAGAATACACAGAACGATTAGTTCTAAGTTCAGAAGAGCTATTTTTTTCTGCCAATATTGCTTAGCCTACCTGATTTGGAACAACAATATGCTCAGTCAGGGGAAGAAAAAGAGATAAAAATTACATGAGTAAATCAGGAGAGAGAGAGTAATATCAAATCAACATATGTTCTATTTTTTCTCATGTGTCCTCTTTCCAGTACTGTAATGATGTCAGTAGAAGCAACCACTTTAAAGATCTGAACCTACAGCACTCAGAGGAACAACCTTTATTGGGATGTTCCTCCCTAGTCGACTACTTTATAGGAATTAAGATTGTCAAGGACAGCAGAAGCCAACTTCATTGGTCTGAATCTTCTTTCCCCAAAAGTAGGGACTGTAATGCTTAGAAAGACTGAAGAGGATGATAAAGAGAGACAGTTCTTAAATTTGGGTTGTATGGCTTGTAAACTTAATATTTTATTGGTTTGGAGGCTCCAGTTTTGTCAGCTTCTCTTCTCAAAGCTTGAAGAACCAAGTCAAATTTTCAGCCTATAATTCTCCATTCCACTATGACAAAGTTGTTTCATTATTCGACTTCAACTGATTTCTTAGAGAAAATTTTCTACTTCTGCCTTTTCCAATTTTTTATTGTAAAGAAATCTTTTGAAAGGATCAAAATAATTTATCTTAAAAATAGGTAGCTAAATTTCCTCCCTCAAAAAAGAAAACTGACAACCTGTTTTGGTACTTGGAAATAGCTTATTTTTTGTATCTTATTTTACATAAAATGTTTAGCTTTTGGAGTTGTTGATTAATTTCAGTATTTCCTCATTAATAATGCTGTTTATTTCTGATTCTCATTAACCTGTGAGATAACAGCTTTTGGATCACCATTGTAAGAATCAAAGTAAGTTCTAATAAGACATAATTAAGGTGAATAGAGTCACATGTTCTCTCTCAGCCTGTTTGTATGTTAGTGGATTGATAACCTCCTGCTCAGATTCTGTAGCAGATACATAAGTTTTTTCAGTTGATTATATCATATCTCTGTTCACAGAAAGAGCAGGAATAAGGCCATGGACAGAGCAGAATACATTTGTTGTGAAATAGTGTCATGTGCACAGTTTGGCAGAGAGGCCATTGTTGAGGAGAGATACATGTATTTGGAGCAGTTATTTTGTAAAAGTACACACTTCACACTTGTGTCTGTCAGCAGTTTGGTGGGTTCAGCCTACTGAAGGCTTTGGATTGAAATTAACATTGTGCATGAGCACAAAGAGCAAAACTATATACAGCAAAATGACAGAGACACATTTGAAGCTCGTAATGACATCTGGTTCTGATCAGCTTCACAGCATTGAAAAATTCTTAAGGCTCTGTCACAGAGCTCACTGATTACCTTAGGAGAAACCTAATTGACTCCACCCAAATGGGGAGCTTAGTGTTCCTGTGCTATTTACAGGAAAAAAACTCTGCCTCTATAGTGTCGTCATGAAGCTCAAGCAACATTTTTATTCACATAGGTGGCCAGTATACTGTGAAGATCTGTTCAGAAATACCTCGTGTCTGACCAAAGAGAAAAAGGATGAGGATGGCCTGTGGCTATTGAGATGTCATGGTTTCACCCCAACCAGCCTCTAAGCTCCAGGCATCCACTCTCTCATAGCCCACCAATGGGACTGGAGAGAGAATTAGAAGGGTAAAATCTGGAAAACTCATGGTTGGAGATAAAGACAGATTAATAGGGAAAGCAAAAGATGCATGCAACAAGCAGAGCAAGACAAGTAATTAATTCAGTGCTTCCCTTGGGCAGACAGGTTTTAGCCATCTCCAGGAGAGCAAGGACACATCACACATGACATCAGTGACTTTAGAAGACAAACACCATCACTCCAAACATCCTCACTTTCTTCTTTCTTCCCTCCACTTTATCTACTGAGCATGATGGTCTGGAATATTCCTTTGGTCAGCTGGGGTCACCTGTCCCAGCTGTGTCTCCTCCCAGCTTCCTCACCAACATGGCAGAAGAGCCAAGGCCTTGGCTCTGTGTAAGAAGCAAATAAAGTTGCATGCTAAATTAATGGCATAAAATGGACAAATTAATTACAGACAAGCATTTCTGAAAATATGCCATTCATGGCAATCCTTATGCCCATGAATCACAATTATTTTTAGGACATTCTAAGCTGGATTTGCTGCTCACCTCTCTTCTGTATTCTCTTCTCTCTTTCCTTAGCTGTCCTCACAAAGAACTGAAAGGATGAGATAAGGTAGGATTAGAAAGCTTGATTTGTTGGCATCAAGCAGGCAACTCGAGTGTTTCTAGTTCAGTGAAATCAAAACATTTGTTTCAATGAGACTAAACACCTACAATTGCATCTTCCAAGCCATGAAATTATTAAAGATTATTTATATTCCCAGGTATCAATGGATAGCTCCAGAACCAACAAATACGAGGCAATGGGAGGAGGGAGGAAGGAAAGTTACTAACTTTGAAAAGAGGCAAAGAAAAATGGATAACTATCGGAGAAGGGAAATAAAGGAAGAGAGACAGAGATCAGAAAGGCAATGAGGAGGAAGAGAGATTAGGAAAGAGAGATGAAGTTAGGGTAAATATTGAAAACTTTTGTTGTTGGAAGTACCTGCTTGTAGATGCTCATGTTCCAAATTCCCACCTTTCTGCCTCAAGATTACATAACTGGTCTCCGTTCAAAGGTAAAATTCCCCCTCTTCTACAGTTTAGGTAAAAAAATGCTTTCAGCTGTCTCTGATTTTTACCTTTGTGAAAAAATTACATGTTTTAGTGAAGAAAAAAAAATTTGGTACATGAGACTCAGCATGTAACTAATCCCCAGTGAATAGTACATATTTTTGCTAGATTGTATTAGAGTTGATTGTAAAATAATGAAGTTGTGAACAATTTAAAGCATGCCCCAGAGCAAATGCAGTAGAAAATTCCATCAGTATTTAAATGGAGCTGTTAACCAGAGATGCACATGTGCATTAAGCTGATTCTCTGCGTAATACAATACTAAAGCTACGACAAAGGTAAYTTTTCTACAAATATTTGAGTGTTATTTTAGATTACCTCAGTAGGCTTTTTTCACGTGTTGCTATGCACCTGCACCTCAATGAGTTATTGATTGAAACCAAAGGGATCTTTTGACATTGTCTGCCACACACAACACAGTGAGGTGCTCTGGAATGAGTAGTGAGTAAACCCTGGTAAGGCCAGACAGGTGAGCCTGGCTTAGACCCTCTGGGAACTTTGAGCTATGGTCTTCTCCATGTGATTTAGTGGACTTAAACCTAAACATACATGAGTATGAAAAAAATGCAGGTTTTGTATAAATAAAGCAAAAAAATTCATTTTTGGCTAACATTTTTAACAGAACTACATCACTGAAAGCTTAGTTTTATATTCTATAGGTTTGATCTCATTTCCTTTGAAATCAAGGACTGTATTGAGGCCCAAATCGATATGCTGAAAATAGCTACAAGACTGTAAATATTTCATGAGGTGAATAAACTGTTCTTTCCTTCTAATAATTTATCTTGATATGAATAAAAACCATTGGGAAAAAATAAGCTCATTTTGAAAAGTRAGGGAGTCTGTTTCCTGGCACAAAACTTCTTTTGCCTACGCACTCACAGCTGAGCTGCTTCATACTGCAAGCTATTCAAGATTTTATAAGCTAATCAAGTTTGAGTCTGTTTTTTAACAAGATGGACAATTTCCAAAGAAAACCCAGGTGCTGCAGGACATGATGTTGATGAAACTATAGGTGGCAAGTTTCTCTGCACTACACCAGCCTTAACCCAAACATACGCTGAGGTTTAAGCAGCAAATATTCCCACTGAAATGAATGGGTTTATTCACAGGCTTAAATTTAAATAGGTACATAGGTGATTTTCTGGATTCRGGTCTGAATCCTTGGAAAGGTGTCTGCTGCAGGAGATTAGGAGACATTAGGAGAGGCATGAGGAGAGGCTGGGAAAGAGGGCCCAAACCAYGCACAGTAATCACTTGTGTTTATATGATACGTTTTGTAAAGATAAAGTACATAGTACCACTTGAGTAACCACTTTGTTATCCAGAAATTATTGTGCTAATAACCTGTCATAACACTGGTGTAGGCTGCTCATACTAATAAAGAGTAACATAAGGGCTAAGCCAATGAGATAGTCATGGAAAAAGTCTTTCCATTAATATAGTTGAAGTTAAGTTCAATTGGACATTTCCTTTTTTTTTTTTTTTTTTTGACTTCTTGAACATTGCACTATGGCTTGCCCAGGCTTTGAAAATTCTTCTTGTATTTTTCCAGGGAAGAGCAGGTATGGGATCTACTTTTTTTTAAAGTTTCTGGTAAAGTCCTAGGTATGGATAAAAAATGAACACAACATTCTTTTTCATGGTACTACAAAACTTACTGAGGCCAACTGTCTCTGTGGAGTGAACAGCAAATCAGTATTAAACTTTATAAAAGTAATTATAGAATTTATGTYATAAAATGTATAAAACAACACTGTAAGCTACTGTATGGTGGTAGGGGCTATGTATTTGTTATAACTGATGTTAGTGTAACCAAGCAATGTAAACTTCTACTGCCTTACTAARAGAATAAATTGTAGCAAATATTTTTACCTATTTTTCCAAATAAGTATTTTTCCACTATCCTGGAAGAGCACTAGGTAAGAATTTAAAAAAATTATGTTTTGTGTGTTTTTAATTATAATACATTTTTCCTTGACAATAGCCACAGCTTAAAATTATATTTTATGCATATAATTTTGAATTAGAGGAAGAAAACCCAARAGCGTACTTTCCAGGACATCTATTTTTATTGTTAACTGAGATGTGTGCAATTGGAATGCATCTAGCATATGAAAAGATTTATTTGAAAAAATTAGGTGKCAAAACAGCCTGTGACAATAAATAATGTTAATTGATTGGCCATGTCGGATACACTGGAGCACACAGACCAGGGTTTGTATGCTAGAGTCATAGCACACAGAAAACAGAGACAACACAAAAACACCCAGCATTTTGACTTAGGCTTTAATMGGGTTGTCTTGATTATGTAGCACAAGCAATGATAAGCCTGATTAAGTGACTTTATTTCATTGGGATCCTTAAATAGCTGACTAGGAAATTTGCAGCTTAACCTGCTCAGTCACCTTTGTGTTACCATAGCAGTAAAATACATACTGGAATGACATTTGACATTCTTTTAATTCTTTGCAATTTGCAATCAAGACAGGTCTACAAGTACGCTTTATTTTAAGGTCTCTTGAAAATAACAGAAATGTAAATAGTATCTCCCCAGCRCTCTAAATTGTAGCATGCATTGGTTATGTTTGCTAKGGAAAAGATGTATATGACTTGGAGTCACTTGAATAGCTCCCTGTGGACATCAGTTTAATGCTTGATGTCAGTCTGAAGTGAGAATAGAATATTTGCACTTAAATGAAAAGGAGCTGGCAGGTAGATCAAAACCACCATGTTGATCATTGTCTAAATCCAGTTTCTTGAACACTGCACTTACGTTCTGGTTGCTTTTCTTGTATCAAATACAGAAACACAACCAAGAGGGCCCACATGCATGATCAGTTGTGTGAATCATTTTCATGTGCAAGTGAAATGAGACCTATAAAATCATGAAGAGCAGTGAGATTATTCATGGATTCTCAAAAGTACAAGGGCATGGCAATTTTAAAACAAATAAAAGAAAGTAATCTTTCATAGGATACATAAAAATCACAGAATCACAAAGTCACTAGGTTGGAAGAGACTTTCAAGATCATTGGGTCCAACCCATGCMCTAACACCACAACTAAATCATGGCACTGAGTACCACATCCAGTCTTTTTTTAAACACATCCAGGGATGGTGACTCCACCACCTTCCAGGCAGGCCATTCCAATACTTTATCACTCTTTCCATAAAAAGAGGAAGAATGACCTCCCTGGTCCTGCTGCCCACACCATTCCTCACACAGGCCAGGATGCCATTACAGGCACTGTCCAGCCACACCATCCCCAGCCAATAGCATTGTGGGGGATTTTTTTGGCCAGAATGCAGGACTCAGTGCTTGGAACCTCATCCTATTGTACTCTGTCCATCCATCCAACCATTCCAGGTCTCTCTGCAGAGCTCTCCTACCTTCCAACAGATGGACACACGCTCCCAGCTTAGTATTGTCTGAAAATTTTCTAATGAAAGACTCAATATCCTCATCCATGTCACCAATAGAAAATATTGAACAGAGCTGGCCCCAGCACAGACCCCTGAGGGACACCACTGGTGCCTGGCACCAGCTGAATGCAACACTGCTCACCACCTCTCTCTGGGCCYGGCCATGCAGCCTGTTGAGGACTATAGAAATAGTCCCACAAGTCTCCCAAGACTGAATGTATAAATGAGCTTAAAAAGGAAGTAGAATACAGATTTACTGGTGTCTATTAAATGTAGCTGTCCATATGCAATATCTAACACAGAGAGTCAATAAATTGTTGTGGGGAAGAAGCTGGAAGAAGATGAGGAGGGCCATTCATTTCCTATATGAACTATTCCTTTCTCTAAAGTGTCTGCTACAAGTATTTTTCAGACATTGACTGCATATTTGATGTACCTTTCATCAAACACTGTTTAGTAATTCTTAGGTATTTATTTGCCAATAAAAAACCACATTTGAAAGGTTAGTCACATCAAAATCTGCTCTAGATAATAACATTACTTCAGCTTTTAAGGACTCCTAGTTTTAGACCAGAACAGTTCCTGCATCAGCATACCACATTAAGTGTGATGACATGAAAACAGGTCCTGAAAATTTACAGCATCCAAAATCTGGCTTACTAAGTCCAAATAAGTTTTGCAAGTACAGTTTTCCCATTTCCAGTTGCTGTCTTCTGCCAGGGTAATGCTTACATTTCTTTTGAGACTCTTAAAATGCTTTTGTGGGGAACATGGTCAGAAAAGATCATGAATTTTTGACAGTGGCTAGTTATTTGGAGTATTTTGACTTTACAGTCAGAAGTGGCAGTCTAATCAATCTACCCCTTTTTTGCAGATAAAAGAATGGTCCCCTATTTGAAAAGTTGTTGATACTGTCAGAGGTTTGGTAAACTGATTTTCCAGTAAACCAGCAAGGATCTGTGACTTCCAAGGTACCTTGAATTCAAGGTCTGGGAAATTTATAGCATCACAGAAATGCTTTGAAATAAACTTGTCCCCATTCAAATACAAATGTCATGATCTCAGACAATAATGAACTGAAACAGAATGGGGATCCTCACTTCAAATTTTATGGTTTCAGCTTGCCTTCAATATGAYTTCTATTTTCCCTTGGATCAGCCAYGTAACAGCAATGCTTAAACATCTAATTAGCTTCATTTGGTTATATTAGTTAAACATGTTACTGAACATCAATACCTTAATTCTCACAAGATACTCATTAGGCAGGCAAACAAACTTGGGTTTCCCTCTGCTGCATATGAAAGAAATGTAYGCTTGAGTAATGTGCTCAAGGCCATGCCTTGAGAAAAATGCTAAAGTATTATTTAAATGTGAAGACTCCTAAGGTCATTGAAGACTTTTTCGGGAAAAGTGTGATACAGCTGAATAACATCATACAGCAATCTTTGAAAGCATATAGTCTAGAAAATTCAATGTTATGCTTTTAAATACAATTTGAAATGTGTTCATAAAGAACAAGCCTTTTTGTTACTATGAGGTGCTTCTGTTTAGCAAAACACAGTACAAAAGGTCCCTTATTGCCACAACAGCACTTATACTGCAGTACTTTGGCTGCATCAGCATTTTCCTTAACTTTGCAGTCCATCCCAAGGTAAAGTTTTACATACTGTAATGTCAGTGAAAAAAATGTCAGCATTTTGTAATGTTGTCAATTGATATCCAATAGAATTAGAATAAGGAGGCCAGGGATTCATGGCTGCTGTCACTCTGACATTGTCATACTGTAGAGCCAAGGAGAAAGGAGGAAGCAACAATCCTCTTCTTTATACAGAACAACTAAACTACAGAATTCATTGCTGCCAAAGGCCTGGCACTCATGTAATTAAATTTGACAATTAATTACTTAGACAAATTTTCACTCCTGCAGATGTCCTATTATTACAGATAATAGCCTTAAAGTAATTTCTGAACTCAGTGGCTGCACTGGTGGGCATAGCCCTAATCACCTTTCACTGAAATTCTGAGAAGTTGAGTATAGAGCTGGCTGCTCACATATACTTTGTGATTACCCAAAAATAAGTTTTGCATYATAAAATGCTATAGATTCTGCATTTTTCCCAAAGAATCTTGAGACAGAAAGACTGCATAGAGGCTGGGAGGGAGGTGTTGGAGGCATAAAAGTGGGGAAGATTCCTGGGTCTTCCAAACAAGGGAGGGATGGCAGGTTCTTAGGTTGCAATAACCAAAAAATGCTGCAAAGATTTTCCTTTTTAGTTTGTGTTCCTCTTTTTGCTTTGCCTGGCAATCTTCACTCYTCTGCTACTTTTTCATATTTTTCTTAATAATTAAGCATGAACTAATAAGGACAGTGAAAAATTAACTCAAATGACCAAGCCAATATGCCAGAAAAAACTGGACTTACTGAACYCCACTTCTGTTCCAAATCAGGATATAGGAAGCAGCATGGAACATCTGCCACTCCCTTCCCAAGACTGTTTCCAAGTTTTTTACTATACCCAGTGATAACAATCCAACAGACTTCCCCACTGCCATCAAATAATAAAGATTAGATAAATACTGCAATTATATAGAAGAAGTTTTGTATGGGATGCTATTTAACACAACAGGAGAGGTAAAATGTTTTCCTCACCAGGACTCTGATGTGGAAGCTATTACAGACATCAGGAGCAGTGCCTAATCACACATCATACTTACTGATTCTTCATCCTTGGCAATAACGTCAAAGTTCTGTGCATCTGTTCATAAAGGTGCACAGCATTTCATCCAGTGTTAGGCTGGGTGACATCCATGGCCTCTAGCTAACAGCACATGGTTAAAAATGCTTTCATGTAGTAGATATTCAACATAATGTTGTTCTCTGTTTTATAAAGGTGCTCAATATTAATGAGGGTCTGTGTTCCCAGAACCAATAACCAGCAGGCTGATGGAGTTTATGGAGTGAAGAAGAGAAACATAAGCATGCCCTTCACAGCAGGGACACACCAAACCCCAAGCCAGAGCCTTGATACACAGTTAATTAAAAAAACCAGACAAAATTACTATTGCAATCACAATTCATTGTGTTTATATGAACGAGGAAAATTAGTTGGAAGTCTGAACCTGACCTGCAATGTCATAATAAAACTTGTTTTCCATCTTTGACTTTTCTGTCAAAGGTTATATGAAATGGCAGATTCAGAACATCATAGTGACTGCTTAATCCTGATTTTCCAGCCTCTGCAGTTCCATATACTTCCCACAGATAATCAAAGACCCAAGGAGCTGATCCTGTCATCTCTACTTACTGCAAATATATTAATCTAATCAAGGGAAAGTAAAGCACGTCATTGCACCGAGTCAATTTTAAAGTCCCCCTGACAGAATGAATAAAAAATAGATTGAAAGGTCTAGATTCAGTCCAGCTGAGATCAGAGTATCCACTGGAAGTTCCCCTCTCTTCAATCAATGATGAAAGGGTGGAAGAGACACAGGCTTCCAACTTAATGGCATTTTTTAAATGCATGGAGTGCTGAATACTAGAAATTGATGCATAACTTTACATATTCTCCCATCTAGTATTGTGAAATAATTATGAACAAGGGCTATTGAAGATGGAAAAGAACATCTTCAAGGAAAACACTAAACAGATTGCTACCAGAGAAGACCTTTCTTTATATTTCTCTGTGAACTGTCCCCAAACAATATTCTCATCGATGTGAAAAAACCACAAGTACATTTCTTGGCAACATGACTTCATGAAAAAGTTTTATTTCTCACCTCACAGGTGATTGGAGTTCCTTTTCCTCCTTTTTTTTTTTTTTTTCTTTTTCCATATTCCTATTTAGATTAGAATTTCCTGAAAAAAATCTTTCCAGGCTAATATGAAAAATGAAAAATTGTCTGAGAGGGAATTACCCAATCAGAAATTACAAAAAGAATATCAATAAATAAGTGGAAGAATGACATCAGTAAAAGTGTCAAAGTCATTGGTGAGAGACAGGTGGTCAGACTTGTTGGTCCAGAATTGTGTGGAATCATCCATCCTTCTGTGTAAGCTGGAAGGCAGTGGAACACAGGAAAACAGAATCATGGGATGGCTTGGAAATGGTTTGGAAAGGATCTTTAAAAACCATCTTGTCCAACCCCTCCACCCTGAACAGAGACACCTTTCACTAGATCACGTGGTTGAAAGCACTGTTTGCCCTGACTGTGAACACTTCCAGGGAAGGAACAACAGCCTCTCTGGGCAACTTCTTCCAGTATCTCACCACCCCCACTGTAAACACATCTAGCAGGATGTGCTAAGATTTGGAGTCAGATGGTGTGTAAGCTGCCTCTTCTTGCAGCTGTAATACCCTTGTAAGACACGTTTCCTTAAATTCAAGGAATGTAGTATGATATATAGTTGGATTTGGGATGGAAAACGTCAGAGCACCAATATCTTATTTCCTGTATATAGAAGTACCTAAGACAAACCCCCATTCTACAGAAAATTTTCTGCCAGTTGATTTTGTAATCTGAATATTAGACAAGGAGAACAGATCTTCAGTGTTAAGTTCAGTTAACAATTATCAGTCTCAGTTACTGTTTATGATATTGCTGATTTGGGGAATCAAGAACCTATATCTACATTCTTTTATATAAGTACAGAGGAGAGAGTGTTTCAAAGTCTAGGTTGGTTTGTCAGTCTCAAGGTTAATGACACATTTGTCAATAGCTTCAAAGTTCTAACATCAAATTTACAATACACACTCCTGCAAACAATAATGATGTCTAAAATTTCGTTTCTAATATTAGACTGGAAATGCTGGGAGTTTTGTCCGTGGAAGTCTAATTAGCTTTAGAAGAAGATTATATTTTAAAATGTTATTTTATTAATTAATTATAATTTTGTTGTAGGAAACCACTTTAAACAGAATAAAAATATATCATTTTATGGATTTGAGTCTATTAAAAAATTCATAATAACAGTTCCAGTTCTGAAAGATCTGTTCCTGGGGACACTGAGTAGGTAGCATGAATACCACGTTCTATGGTTTTCCTTCTGATGATATAGATAGAAATTTGTTTTACTAAGCTTTGTGCAATTTTAATTCACCCATTGTGTCAGGTAATATTCAAATTGATTAATTTTCTGGTTAACAAATTGTCTTCTGGTGAACTGTAAACTCCTGAAAAAAAAAAAAAAGTCAATCTTTGGATAAAGAATTTTATTAGAGGAAGAAAAAAAAACAATAGATCCATGAGCAAAGGAAATAAAACCAATAAGCCCTGAAAACAGCAAAGGAAACATTAATTCAGTCAGCGCCCTTTCAGTTTGCCTTAGGAACCATGAGCAGCAATTTGAAATCCTGTTTTTCTCCTGGGAAGAAGTGATGCTCTAAACTATACTGATCAAATAAAAAGGCAAGCCGCAGGCTAAAACAGAGGGAAAGAAGTTACAACAAAGAAAAACAGCTAGTTGTATGAAATGACACATTTATACACCAGCGAAGAAAAATTAGAATCCTCTCCATTTACTTTATACCAGCTGCAGAAGAAAAATAGCTGTATTCAGACACCAGACAACAGAGTAACATAAAATAAAGGATTATTTTGAATCATCCCAGAGGATATTTTCCAAAATATGTGCTTAGGATATGGAGACAAAATAGTACAATTATGCAGTTTTTGGATAATAAAAAAATACAATAATCTCAGATATATTAAAGAGATTTAAAAAGACAGTGTAAGTAAAAATTGGTCAGTAAAAACCACGTAGGAAAAAAAGCTATGGAAGAAGAGAAAAAGTCCTTTATTTTTAACAGAACAATTACAGTGTGCGGGTTTCCTAATCTCTGATAGCCTGAAATCTCTCCTTCACTCTAGTCTGACTGATGTGCAGTCTTTAGACCTACACTGTCTAAAGAAAGAAGAGAGGTATTCTTAACAAGTGACAGTGCCATAGGTAACCACTGACAGCTCCAGAACCTGGGACACAGCAGTAGAGGTGAGGGAAAACATGTCTTTGAAATCCATCGTGTTTACTGAAACATTCTTGTCCTCTATTCAGTCTGGCACTGTGCTTCCTATAAGAGGAAACAGAGCCTCAGTAATGCTCTGGGTATTTGTATTTGCTATTACAAAACAATAGTTTGTTCATTGTACATGACAGTTGAGAAAGAAACACCCTGTAGCACATCATGGAAACGACACAGCAGAGCTGGGCCCTCGTTTCAAAATTTTCTGACAAATGCATCAGTCCCAAATTTTAGATCTGAAACTGATATTTCTGCTAATTAAGGAGCAGCATGCAATGGATTAGTTGGTGGCTTCATAACAAAGAAGGTTTAGATGGGATCAAACACTCAGGATGATAACAGAACCCCAGGTCAAGATCTTAAATCTACATGAAAATTTATGAAGGATATCAATTTAGATGCTTTAAGCAAATAATCCAAAAGTTTAATAGAGGGCACCTGAACAATTGTTCTAATCCTTCACAGCTGTGAGAATAAGTATCAAGGAAAAAGGAATAATCTACATTTGTTTATGCTTGTAATCAGGCAGGGTACAGCAAAACTGAGTTTTGCTCAAGCCAAAAAGGACATACAGGATTTACTCAGGATTAGGTGTTTTTCTAAGTTTCATAGACCCAATATAAGCAAAAGGCAGTATTTCTTTTTTGTTTCTCATTTACTTCCTGTGTAATAATCCACAGAGATGTCTGTAGCTTAGTAAGAAGGATATCTGAAAGTAATTCTTTTTATTAGTTTCTGAGGTTATCTGGACTTTGGCTGACAAATGATTGTTTAAGAAAATATAATTAAAACAATTTCAATTTGAATAATACAGTTTCACAGTGGAGCAAAAAATGCAATGTTTGGGCAAGTAATTGACATTGGTCTTTCAACTCATCATCATTCTTTTTCTAACCTGTTTGGAAAGATATATTGGGCCCAATGTGAAATGAGACACTATTTTCCACAGGTCACTACCTACTTATTACCACAAATGAGAGTTGCACATAGGAAAAAACCACTTTCTCTGTTAGTTAGCTTTTGCTAATGTTGTGTTTCCCTTTATTCAAGTTATGGTCATAGTTATTGCACACTACCTAAAGTTTCCTGTCACTGTAGAACCTCAGGCTTTTGCATCAGATGTGGCTGTAAAACCTCTTTGCTTCACCTGTGCTATAGATGGAGCCTGGAATCTCAGAGTTATTAAGGCTGAATCCTGATTAAGGTGCAATCTTTTTGAGTGCCTAGTTTGGAAAATATACAGTCTGTGTCCTCACCATATTAAAGGTTTTTACACCACTTGGTAACTGCAAAAGTCTCCTTGGTGTCAGAGACAGCAACAAGCTCTGAAATGTTTAAATCATCAACTTCTTGAGCTGAGTGTTTAGAAAATGAGAAACTTTAATAACCTCCAGGTAAAAAATAATTTAAACAACTAGCTGGCACCTCGGGGGAGGCTCAATAACTGGCTTTACATTCAGCTAAGTTAGGTAAAGATAAAATCAATTTTTTTACTGTTTCTTGTCTCATCACTGTGTAGCTTCCAAAGCCTTTAAAAGGTGGGGAAAGGTTTTATAGGCAATTGTTTATTAGAATATTCAGGACTATTATTGCGAGATACCACAACAACACTTTCAAGCTAAGGAAATCACAAAAGTTAAAAGTAGTAAGAGATTCAATAGACAATCTTATATACATTTGTATAAAAGGCTACTTCCTCACAGAAAAAAAGGCCAATGTTCCCTTCTTTCTGTAAACATACATATATGACTGAATGTATCTATGTGTGTGTTTGCTTTTTTCCTCCTTTTACTTATATGTATAAATCAATGCTTGCACGTAGTTTTCTAGAATAAAACAATAATGTATTTGGAAAATTGTTGCAATACTGCAAATCTGACTTTTAAAAACAGATATGCCAAAGTGTTTTTGTTTGGACACCCCAAAAATTAAGTTGCTGACAACATATATTTACTTATTTATTTAATATATACACTAGAAACAGCAGAGCAGTTTTATATTGCCTGAAAACTAATCTGTGGGAAGACATCCAGTTTACAAATGAAGATTGATATCGCTGTGATGTTAAGGTCAAAATGTCAAGTCACAACACATCTTTTTGGTGACAGTATTGAAATTTCTACTGTTTTTTTAGAATATCAAGGAGTCCTGCAATATTTCAAAGGCAGTGGTTTGACAAAAGCCTTAGAGTGTGCAAAGGAGCTGATTTCTCTCCATTGCTACATTGTGTATCTCCAATAGAACGAGGTCTGAAGCTTCAAAGTAGGTCATGGGGCAGCAACATATAGATTAATCTGCCTGGAAAATAGGATCCTCTGATCCAACTGGCAAAGTATGACTCAGGGATGATTAACAGTTGTTTCATACGTCTGCCAATCAACATGAAAAAAATGTCAGACAGCTCTCCAAAGATTAGATTTAGAGAGAAGCTCTTCTTCGCTGTACCTGAAAATGAAAATGTATCTCTAAATTGTCAAAACTTAAAACTGGAATAAGGAAGAGGTACTGACTGCTTCATGTGGAGTTCAGCATTTAAAACTGAAGGCTCTCTAGGGCTGCACTGATAATCATCTTCTCTGAAGAACTGAAAATAAGGGGCTACAAATGAAATAAAAGGATCCCTGCTTGCTTAAACTTCTCACTGGAGTGAAAACCATGACAAAAAAAGATGTAAAAAACCCCCAAAGATGCCACATTCAGATGTTTGAAAGTAGCTGTAATGAGGGCTTGTAACACCTCATTAGGAAACTGTCAAACCCCAGGTTGCTTTATAAATGGACAATCATGAGCTGCAATTACAAAAAAAGTGGGAAATACAGTGACAGAACCAAATATTGTGGCAGGAGAGGATAAGGTGCACACCCATACTGGGAATTGAACCTCAGTTACCTTTTCTAAATTATTTTTAAAAAATCTTTTAAAGGAAATACTAGGGTAATCTTCATAGGCAAAGGAAGAACAACATTGTAGCCGCTTTTCCATTGAGGCTGGAATCTCTGAATGACACCACCAGTACAGCAAAGGTCTCAGATGAAGACCAACAGGCATTTGAGACCAGGAAATCACCCAATGAGATTTTTACAGTTTTACCATAACAATACATTTGGTGTCAGGATGATAGCACAACATATGGATAGTTTTTACTGAGTTTTCTGAGTTTTATAAAAAAAGGTATAAAAGATCTTAAATGCAAAGGAAAACGATCAAGGATTTATAAATAACTGAAAGTCAGCAAAACTATTTAGGAAGGAAATACTTAGTTGATATCTAAAATCACGTCTTCTCCCTATTTAATCCAACTGAATTGTAATTTTTAAGCAAAAATATTTCTCCAACAAATAGTAAGAAAAATAACCCCTACTACTTCTTTCACAAGAGAAATTACATTTAGTCATTCAAGGACAAATTTCTGGATATTGTCATTCATACCCACGTGAATCCACAGTCTTTACACATGGTATGACAGAAGAAGCATCCTAGATAAATCAAACATGTACCTGGGCTCCTAGTTCAGAGAAAATATCTGCTTCTGAAACTTGGCTACAAGGCATATTTATCAAAGAATAGTTTGTGAGATACCCAGCTGCCCATGGAGGAGTGTCCTGTAACAAATAATTCCTTGAGTTATCACTCACTGAAATATGGAGGGAGATGTTACGCCATACATAAATACATCCTGTGGTAAAGAGTCCCCAGGGAAACCCTGACCTCAGGGAATTATGACAGAGGTGGTAGATCTACCTGCTTTGGAAAAACAGGCCTTCTTCCCATTTTCAAAGTGTATTTATGTTGGGGACTTACCCATGAATGTGGTCTCACGTGCCAGAGGACTGGTATCTTGTTTTCCTTGTCCCAAGTGAGACAACCAGCCAGGCAACCCAAGTCTTGTGCACATTCAGAGCAGAAGGATGAAGGAAGCAAGTCTGCCAGCACAAGAAAGAAAGAGAAGCCAGTGCACACCCAAAATGACAGCCAGACAGTTTTGCTCCCGAGGAAACACACACCAATAGACTGTTCTAAATGTCACATAAAACATGTAGAAACTTGGGAAGTGGAAGAGAATTGCAAGGAGATAACAAAAGGAAGTGAACAGCTTGACTGCTGTTCTTTTGAGGTTGCAGTTTGAACCATTTCCTTTACTTACTAATGCTCAGTACCTTGACTGTCAAAGAACTAAGTTCCTGGGGGAAATAACTTTTTAAAAACAAGGAAAAACGAAAAAGTTTTCCACATCACTTAGTTTGACTATGACATGGTTATGTGCACTCTTTAAGCTCTAGCTAATTTTCCTTTTATCTGACAGCTAAATTCCTTGAATTATGTGCATGATAGATTTCCTGATTAAAACAAGTTATTAGAATTTTCTCCCTGCATACACCAAAATGAATCAGTCAAAACCCCAAAGCACTAATGTCACCATTTTAGTAGTGTTTGTGACAGTTTCTCACACACCTTTATTCTTAATAATCATAACTAGATTTGTAGACACTTGCTGGATTTTGATGGCACCAAGAGTTTTCAAACATTTTGAGTCAGGGACAGTGTAACTGAGAAACTGGGAGCCTAAATTTACAGCTCAGACCCTGCCCAAGCTACACCTGCTCCTGTGCCTGAGACCAGCTGCTGTGTCAAGTGTTCAGAGCCCAGGTTTATGTTCTGAATGACTGCTTTTTCTTTGTGCAAACCACGTCCCTCTTAGCATGCTTTCTCTAACATATTTGTTAGCTCCCTAAGTGACACATGCAGTATCTAGCCTAGTATATGAAGATACCATGACCTGTTTCTGGAAATATCCAATGCATTATAGCATTCACCAGCTGAATTTAAATGTTTGAAATTTCTATTTGAAATTATATGTGTTCTTTGGAGTGTCTTTGCTTCTAGTCCTACTTCAAAAATAAATAAAGTCTTTTAGTTTTGTGTATAGCAGCCTGTACAGAAAAACATAAACTGTTATCCAGAAATTAATCTATTAAATGGGCAGAGCCCAACTCCTTGAAAAAATTCTTTTATGCTTTATTATCTCTGCATATATGTTTTCCAGTTTTCACTTTCTCTCATCCACATCCTCTTTCTAGCTGTTTTATAAAGTATGTATTAAATAACCTTGTTCTAGAGAAACAAAATTAGCTCTTTGGGACCAACTAGCAAAATTTCTGTGTAAATTTGGAGCAACGTAGTTCTCTGAAAGATGGAAGCAGTGTGTGATCATTTTCACGCTGTAAGAACTCAAATAAACTAACAAAAAATTCCAAACTTTTATCCTAAACAAAATACTCAACATCATACTTTTATTCTAGAACACATGCTGCTGATAATTTTAAATTAAAGGCCAGTCTGATGACCAAATGACACACCCCAACTGGCTCTCTTATCACTTGAGCAAAGTGCTCCTGCACTACTCAAAACTGAATTTCACCCAATTCTTTTATTGTACATGTTTATCAACAAGCAGCTCTCAGGGTGATATTCTTATGGAAAGTGGAATGAGAGACCATATATGTCTGAATTCTGTGAGTGAACTATTACAGTTCTAATACTGTTTCAAGGCCTTCTGGTCAAATAGGAAAAACTCAAGTGACTGCCCTTGGAAGAGGCCATAAGACTCTTTCCCACATAGGAAAAAAGGACATCTGGAGTGGATCCAGAGAACCATGCTTCCAAGACAAAACTCGGGGAAAAAAGAACAGCAGAGGAAGTATTTGTGATTTTTCCATGTGCATTTTGTTGCCTTATCTCCTTATGGATCTTCCTATTTTGCTAAAACTTGAGGCTATTCATGGTGGTATGTTTCCACATTACTATTTAAATTGGTAACATAACATGGTGAACAGCTGAAAAGAAAGAAGAAAATGAGAAAATATTATTACAATGTAGAGGAATCATAGCAATGTAACTTAACCATAATTCCTGATTTTTTTTTTTAACAGTGTAGTGTTATATTTGTCTGAGGTGATTATGAAATTTCAAAATTCTTAATTTTGTTCATAATGGGCAGGACATAACTTTTTTTACTGCAAGTTAAATTCTGTCTACAATTTAGCTCAGCCTAGAATACTTATTATCAGAGATTGTCAATCATATTGAGGGAAATTTGTCACAGCAATACATTTATATCATTTGTATGAATGACAGACTAATAGAGGTTACAACCTAGGCTGAGACACAGTTCAAACCTCCTGAGATAAAGGACAATCATTCCTAAACAGTTGAGAAAAACTGAAACACTGAGAAGGCCTAATCTGGACTGCTTATATTTCAACTTGGATGTACTAGGAAAATTGAATTACAATTTTATGCTATTTCCATTCGGTGCAAACCCATAATTTTTCTAGATTAAAAGGATGTTCCATTTGCATCAGCATGCATCTGTTATGAATTATTAAAAAGAAAGGGATTATTTTATTCTTGCATTCTAGACAAATATGAATGATTGTCTGATTTCTTTTCCTATTGTGCAGTTTATTGCCCTGCCTGCACTAGCAGATTCTGTCTAAGGAAATATGATACGCTGAAGGTGGTAAGAAAAGTGTTTTTATTTGGGCAATTCTTGATGTGTGGCTTATGTACTAGTAACAATATMTATTAATTGCTGATGTGGAACAGTGGTACTTCAAAACTTAGAGATGGTCAAATCCAGATTTTTTGTTTTAGCTGATTCTGGACTGAGATGAAAAACAAAAAATTGAAAAAATATACTCTAGATGTGAAAATACTTTCCTTATGCTTCAATGTGGTATTTTGTATGTAATTACATGCATCCAGCTTCATAAATAAAGGAATTTTAATATTCACATTTTCTAAAAAATTGTAGAAGGATTTCTATTGTCTTCATTTGAATGACAGACTTCCACAAGGTCATTTTCTTGATGATCTGGACCTAGAGTTCTGGTTCTTCCCACTCTAGGAAGAACTTAACCAGATACCTAGAGATAAACTGAGTCTCCAGTGTTCACTATGGTATACCTAATGATTTGTTTTGTTCTATTATTTTCATCAGTATAGTCTACAATCACCATTTTACTTCAGGTCTGTAGGTGTCACATGTAGGGATGACAGGCCTATCTCTGCCTTCCCCCATTTTCTCTCACATCTGAGTAATCAGACTAAGGCAAAAAMAACAAAAGGAGACTCTTCTCACACTTTCTACTTAACTATTCAACTACAATGTTTTACATAATGAACACCTGGCACAAACTGGAAGCACCAATATTTAAAAGATGTTTTAACAACATTTGTTAAACTCAAATTTCATAATATCCTGGTAATTCAGTGTAATGATATTGACATCAACTGAACAAGCATACAAAACAAATCCCTTGAGAAGCTTGTAACTTTCTGGTATTGGTAAAGGCTGTAATAGTAGCAAAACTGAGGTTTGAAAAGGAAGAAGCAATGAAAAGCCTATGTTTTCAATACTCTCTAGAAGTTTGTGTGGCAAGTGAATATATTAGGGATAAGAAAATTATATTATTCTATGAAGTTGTCACATCACCAAGAAAAGCAATGAAAGAGTCAGCCATTTGCTATGATTGAAAAGAAAAGGAAGTAAAAAAAAGCCCCAAGGTAGGTACTGTGAGAAATGGATGGCTTTTGGCTTCATGTGGTGGAGGTTATTCAAGCAGATATACCACAGAAGAGGTCCAGGAACAAGAAAGAATGAATCATCAACACAGTCTGCAACTTGATATATTAACCACCCAGATGGGAAGGAAAGTGCCCTTATACCTTTTTCCTGGAAACTTCACCATCCTTCAGCCTAACATAAGCCAAATTTCTTGTCCTTATTTTGCTTAGCAGCTCCCTTGACAAAAGCAAAACTTTCTGATTTCCTACTGACATGAGAGCACTGACCCCTTTTTTCTTAGATGAAATCTTCTGACTCTAGAATATGTACAGTAAAGTAGGTTAATAAAACATTAGCAGATATTGGATAATATTAATAACACTCCAGTTTAGGCCCATCTCCAAATCCTCAGGCCATTAACTGTTTGGTGGAAAACACAAAGTGGATTTAAAGTTATTTCTTCAGTTCCCAGAAACTGTAACAAGCCAGCTACACTAGTCTACAGATTTTTAACTTTCACCCAACTGCCACACAAGATCTCTGTTAACTAGACTCTATTAACTAGAAAAAAAGCACACTATTAACAGCACTTCAATATAACAGGAACCATTATCTGGCTCATAGCAGCTGAGAATTTTGTGTTGTTATCTTTCTCACTTTTTTTAATGAAAGATTTTCAATGAAAAAGTATGGTATAGGAGAATCCAGATAATTTTGTTGTAATTAAAGTTTAAGTGATAAAAGCAATGTAGAACATATTGAAATAAAATGTGGAAAGCACAGGCACGGAGAAGCTGATGGTCATATCCTCAACAGGAAGAGTCAAAAACAACAAAAATACAAAGGGTAAATGACATTTTGTCTTTTTCTGTGAAATCTTGTCAGCAAAGCTTGGAAAGAAATGACTTTTTTTTCCCCTTAAAATACTGGCATTATAGCAACTTCTTAAAAGTTTGAATTCCTATTATCTAACAACTTGAAGCACTACATGTGTAACCACAGCTCTTTAGTGCCTCTTCAAAAATTGGCTCCAATTGACATCTTGAACTTGTCTCAAGACACAGCTATCAGAGAAATTTGATTCTTATTATTTGCATTTTTATTAATTTTAAAGAGTTCAATTCAATCTTAAATTAAAGAAGAGAGCTGATTTTTACTTTTCAGTAGTAATGCACACATTTGAAGACATTTATGTTGTCCAGTTCAACTGCTCAAAACTATTGCTTTGTTTTGAGATGCATTTGTATTGAGATGTTTACATAAATTCCACTATCCAAAAGTATTTGTAAAAGATATTTCAGGTCTATGATATAAAAATTTAGTTGTATTTACAGGTAGCATCATTTACTGCTTCCCAGCACCATGAATATTGCCCTTGCTAGCTTCAGGATTTAAAGGATTTAGCAGAAGAATTATTACTTAACTTCAGCAGACAATCCCACAACAAAGGAAAGCGAGAGAGTCTGAATTTTTGCCCACACTTTACATCTCCAATGTATAAATGCAGATTTATAAACAAACAGCTTCACACTCCAGGATTGTCTCTTGGATGCTTTGTGAAAATGGAACATTTTAAAAGTGTTTAAGAGTGTTTGAAAAGTGTTTAAGAGTGCATAAGCTTGTTGCAAATATTTAGCATTCTTAAAACTGCATTGGGATATATATGCTAGAATGTGGAGTAAGAAAGGTTTTAGAAATTGATGAGTATGGAACTGCCCTTTTGTACATTTTTTGATGCATCTTCTTGTTCCAACCATGTTTTTCCCAAATTTAAAAGCTAACCAAGGAAGTTGCAATCTCCCCTCTGGGACAGCACTATTCAATTTATGGCTAGTTACTCCAATTCAAAACAACCAGATTTTACAGGAGGTTTTTTCCTCCTAAGTTTGGAAATACATACCAGTATAATTAAATTTTGATGGAAAATTTCTTATAAAGCTGTTCTGTGTTGCAGCAGTTGAGGAAAGAACCGTCTGACAATGCTGGCTGTTTCTCAGTTCTACTTGTGAACACAACAGAATCTGCTAATGAGTGTGCATGCTCCAATCTGCAACACCCACTGTGTGAGTTCTGCAAACACTGCTTATTGTTTGCTGTTTTCTACATGCACTTAACTTCCAGTTACATGTATCTTCACTTCCTAGACCTACACAGACTGCACACTGTCAAAGACTTCTTGATGTTGAGGCTGTACAAAGTCCTAAATATTGTGCCCAATTGTGAATTTTCCTACCAGCCAAACAGAAATTATTCAGAGACTGATAAATGGCAATTCAGCCCGACTTCCAGTCTTCATTTTCATAACACACACAAGTAGAGACTGTTGAAATAGAAACTTCTGCATAATACCTATGTACTACATTCGTCTCCACTAGTCAAGGACTAGATCAGTTTTAGCACTTTTTCTTCTCCATGAAAGAATAATTTTTCAGCTTCATTGCTATGCCAAGGCTGTGTTGCTGTCCTAAGGTCTAGATAGAAGGTCATGTGACACTTTAATGCTTCAGTAAAAAAGAACTTGTAATGTAAAATGTTATTTTAATTTTATTCCTGCATATTCATGTAAGGCTCTTCGGGTGTTTAAGTGTTTGTGTGATATGCATTGAGCATATCTTTCACTTTTGCAAAATGGCAGTTATGCCATTTCTTGCAGCTGACAGTCTTTGCTTTTGATTAACTCTTCTTCCAGCAAACCAGGTAAAACCCTGAATTGGTGAATAGCGAGTGGTATAGTTTCACAACCCTTCTTCTTATATGATTGTTTTAAAACACACTGCTTTGTGAAGCCAGGACATTTTTTTTTCATAGATCAGCACACATTTCATAAGCTCATGATGAGGAAAATGCAACTCATCTTTATTTCTGCTTTTTGGTTCCATTTGCTCACATAATAGCTATAACCAGTGATACCACTTAAGTGAGTCATCTCCTTAGTAAGCATAATGTTGCTGCATTTTCAGTAGTTTAATTTAAGGAACAGACTGTAAATAGAGTGAAAGCTTTCCTCCACTACGCACTTCACTCTTTCATGTTCCAAAATGAAAGAGGGTTTTGACAAAGATCTTCCCTCATGCCATCCCAAAGAGAAGACATTACAAAAAAAACTATGGATCCAAACTCACAAAATTTCCTCTGTTAAGTGTGGATTAACCCGCACAGAAGGGTTTTGTCTGAAGAATGACCAAAATATTTGTTCTGTTATGACTACTGACTATAACACTGAACTTAAACAGAAAGAAAATAATTGTCCTCGTAGTCAACATGTTTTCTTGCTGCAAACCACAGTGAGAAAATTAGTAAAAAATTAGAAGAGGATTTGCTCTCTGCTAGCCTCCTCTTGGCTCCAAAGGCGAAGATTGTTTTCGCTTATGAAAGAAGTTCAGTAACCTGCTTCTCATCAACCTCAGAAAGGTTGTGCCCGAAAACTAGAGTTACATACATGATTATTTTAGCAAGAAACCAGCAATGTGTATTTCTTGCAGTTTCTAGGACTGTTAAGAATAAACCTGGACAAAAGATTTATCACTTTTATAAAGAAAGTCAATTGAGCATGACTTTAATATATTGTTCCAAGAAAACTTTAACTCAGCTAAAGTGAGACAGGGTAGGAAATTTAAAGAGAAGCAATTCTTGTTATCAGTTTTAATGAATGATATTATGTGATAACCAAAAACAAAAGGAAAAACAAGATTAGCGATTGCATGGAAACATCCTTCCTACTCCTGTAAATTATCATGACACCACAATATTTGGTTGTGAAGTTAATTTCCTCAGTAATTACATTATCTTCAGAAGTACAAGCACTCAGAAATGCCTGCTTGGTATGTCTTCTCCACAGAATGATAAAAAGTAGATTTTTGGTGCCACAGTAGAATTGCAGGGAAAGGAGGAAAGCCTCTTGTTGCCCCATTTTCAGGACCTAAAATATATACCTATGATGTCCAGTCTCCATATGCAGAGTGTGCCTTTCGACTGCAACATTCATGACAAAATTGTTCTCAGAATTATCAGTATCATCCAGTCAGCTGAAAGGCTCATCCTGGAAGAACTCAGATGACCTTCTAAATTACCCTGAATAGGTCCTTTTGTCCCTTAGAAGACAGAAAAAAAATATAATTATTAAAAATTTAATTTCTGTTCAGATGCGTGCACAGAATATAGACTGTAACACCAAATGCAATTTGTCACCAGAAGCACAAACCCTAATCCTTATGTGAATACTGTCTTTGGGAAAAGAAAAAACAATTCTCTAGTTACTTGTCGTAGCCGTCGTAACCATAGTTCAGAGACAGTGTTGCTTCTCCAAAATCACATTTTTAGAATTATCTTCAGCCTTGGGTCCCTGCCCCAGAGATTTAGACACTCTAAAGACCAGTATATATGGACAAAGWAAGACTTCTTTCTCAAAACCACACCAAAACATGGTTCTGCAGCCACAATTACCCCTGTTCCTGTGGCAAGTGCTATAATGAGAATAAGGCTCAGATGTGTTGCTAATAAAGAGCATTACTAAGAAGCTATAAAGTCTCTTCTCATTTATGGAAGCTCAGAGAAAAATACAACCGCAGGTCAACAGGTTTTGGACCTAGTTGCCAAGAAAAACAAAAAATAAAAATATGTGTCTGAACAAAAGACAGCAGACTTACAAACTTCTGGAAGGGAAAAATTTACAGCAGTGTCACTGATCCCACATTTAATGATAAAAGTATCTTCTGAGGATATTCATATCCTGTCCCAAATAAACAGGTCACACTGGACAGTTCTGTAAGACATCCTGTCTTTTGTGGTATCAGATCCAAAAGTCATGCAGCCTGACAATTATCTGCAGTGCTCCCCACACAGATTAATGTACTGGGTCAAAAGGGGCAGCTTGAACTGTAGCTGATGGGAATGTAACAAATGTATATGTCATTAAAAAAACCAAAAAACAACCACACAACAAAACAGAAGGCTGTTATGGAATAATACTTTTTATGTTTGTTTGTACAATTACTTTTTGGTCAAGATCAATTTCTCAACATTACCCGCTATTTTAGTGTGAGTATTCTATGGTCAAGCACATAGTGAGATGAAGACTTTTAATATAAATGCAATAATATCGTTACGGTGGATCTCTACAAATGAACAAACAAAACTTCCTTATGCAAGGAAAACATTATAACATTGAAAATGTCAGCCTGTCTTCTTGCATGCTCTGGCAGTAGGGTAATGTCCTGTAACCCAGCATTAATGTCAAAAGAGAAATTTTATTTTAAGCTGTCTGTTCAAAGACTCCCCAGAGGCTCCAGAATATAAAGGTTCTAACACTAGATTCCAGCTCTAGAGTCTATAACACAAATCTTAATAGCTAATTTAATAATTAGTTTTCTAGTTACTTAGAAATCAAGAAGCAATTCTAAACTTGTCTAYATATTGAGTGGTAAGGGGTGGCCACATCTCACAGTAAGGAAAGCAATCACTTCCAGTGTCAAAAGACTATAATATCTTGCCCAATCTGCAACTTTAATGAGTAAAAATGAACTAGAGAAAATTTTGAACCTACACATGTACATTTTGGATACTTATATTCATTGATATTCTTGTCATCTTCCTTCCAAAGTGTATATATATATATCTATATCTATATATCTACATGTTTATGCAAACCAAAAAGATTATCCCAGTTATGGTTTTTGTTGACTCTATGTAGGAACAAACAATAATTTAACAAAGCTTTGGAAGACAAGGATTRAAAAAAMAAAAAATCATTAAAAAAACCCCCTACCTAATTTAAATGCTAAGATGGGTCCTTTGATGTATGCAACTTCGGTATATTTCCACCCCATCTTATACCTATTTTTATATCTAGTGCTCAGTTTGAGCTGACTTGTAGTGTTTAAGCTCTTCAAAAGTCTGTTCTCTTTACCAGCTACTTTATCACTTTGATGTTTTCACCTCAATATCTTAACATGCTTTCCSCATTCTAAACCATTTACATAATATTCAGCTAATGTCTTCACRTGAACTGTTTCTGAGTATCATTGTCACACTGTCTTATTGTTCATGCCATTACAAATGTTTCAAAAGGGTCAAAGTACATAAAAATAAATACACACTTTTCTGAAAAAAAAATCTATAACATTTAAAATTAGTGTTGATTTTTTTAAATTTAAAATTTGCATTTTTTCCAAATGGTTTTTTTTAACATGAATTCTTCAAGCTTGACAAGCAGCATGTGTACTTTGGAAGAAAGTGAAGAAGAACAAGGCAGGGGGCTGGAACTGACAATTGCAGGACACCGGTGAAGCTTCAAGAATATTCCCTCTCAAAGGAGAACATAGCCTTTGGATATGCCCTGTACATAAACACTGCTAGGGACTATACATAAACAAATTTCCAGGAATTTCACAAAACAGAGACATCTCCTTTCCGCCCTACTAGCTGTAAAAAGTAAGGTCCCAACATACTCCTGTATTATGTGCCATAAAAGAACAGATCCAAAACACAAAAGGCATATTGTTTTTTTGGTTTCCAAAAATCAGTAACAGAAGACTCTGTCCTTCAGTGGGGACAGGCAACATTCACTAAAATCTTGTTCTTGGTAACCTGATAGCTCAAAGGTATATCTATCTATATCTATATCTATATCTATATCTATATCTATATCTATATCTATATCTATATCTATATCTATATCTATATCTATATCTATATCTATATCTNTCTATATCTATATCTATATCTATATCTATATCTATATCTATATCTATATCTATATCTATATCTATATCTATATCTATATCTATATCTATATCTATCTATATCTATATCTATATCTATATCTATATCTATATCTATCTATATCTATATCTATATCTATATCTATATCTATATCTATATCTATATCTATATCTATATCTATATCTATATCTATATCTATCTATCTATACAAACTCTGTGTGTGTGTTTTGTTTTTATTTTTCCAAGTATTTTTCTTAATGAATGAAAAGTTGCTCTACTACTCAGAGCCAACTCTGAATCTGACCAAAAACTTTCCCTTGTTTAAGCCCCCTGCAGAAAGGGTAGTGGTCAACTGAAGCACTGTTTCCCAGTTGTCATGCATTATTAAGACTCTCTTGCTGCAACGTCTAATCAAAATGGCCTGTGGTTTTGCAAGTCTTCTAATGTAATGCCTCACCAAGACTGAAGCTAGACCGTGTGCAGAAAGCCAGATTGTGCCTCTTGCTATAAATACTGCTTTTGTTTTTAATTTGCACTCCTGTCAAATGATATTTGCCCYAAACTTGTGAATTTATCAGCAAAAAAATCTTCTCTACCTGTTTTGTTCCTTGCTTGACCTAGCACTGACAGTTATTGCTTTACCAAAGCAATTGAGAGATGTACTGGCTTCTTCAATGAACAAAGGTGAAAACAGGCAAAACTAAAGGGGATATGTTGATATTTTTCTTGTTTATGATGGTCTGAGTTGCTGGCACATATTGAATCCCTAATTCTATTGCTTCCTTACACAAGCTGTTTATATTTGCTCRTTAATGAAACAGTATCATGACTGAACATGTGGCAGCCACAGTAATTAGCAAAGCATCTCCTTCTATTCTTCAAAATGTCGTCAAAACACTTGTCAGGAAACAAACTCATTTTCAGTCTCTGCTGCCATTTACAGGGTTTCAGGCACTGATGATAGCTTGTCTGCTTAGTTTAAAAGAGCTCTTGATATAACAGAACCTGACACTGTTTACTTCAGCCTATTATGCCTGCTGCATTCACTGAATGCTTCAGTGGAAAAGAAAAATCGAAAGAAAGCTACTCATTGTAATGCCAGCTGCTTTTTAAAAAAAGGAAATCAATTTTTGCTTGAGCTCAGAATGTACTCAGTGGGCCCAGAGTGACCCCCACTTCTGATGTCAACAACAAAAGAATCTGCCTGCATTTTCTACAACAATCACAAAACAGCTGAACATTGAAAAAGTAAGATTATTTTAATCTTATTTTATGTTCAAATTGGTATCTACTGATACAAACAGTATCTCAAATTTGAAAAATTGCTATTTCACAGGTTGCTATTTCACATGTAGAAACATGATGAAAATCAGGGGCATTTTTGAGGATATTATCTCATTAAAATTATTTGACAGGGCCATTTTGAGGCTGAATTTAAGTTACATTTAGTATTTATAGCTGGTATCACAATGACTTTCTGTATTGACAATTCATTATTTTAAGGCCAGCTTGTTTCAGATAAAGTTGTCTAATTATGACAATGATCATAGTGTTTTGTATGTTCATGACAGCCTTACACCTACGTAATTCAAAATGTCTTGCTTTCCCAAACTCTTACCCTTTAAATAAATTTTTATACAAATCTGTTTGCAAAGTATGAATGAGAGTGCATAACAGTTATCGTAAGACTATTATCATTATCATTATTAGCATTACATTATTATTACCACTATTATTGTTACTCTTGTAATATATACTCTGGTCAGTGTAGCCAAGCACAGACAAAAATCAGGGCTTGTGCTGTGCTAGGGTATGTAGAAATGCAGATCTAAAAAAGTAGTCCTTGCACTAGAGACTTTATCATTTAGGCAGAAGTCAGCAAAGCTCACAAAGCTCCTGGATCAGCCTACTAGGTACCTCTGTTCTGTGCTGTTCACTAAACTCAGAAGGATAACAATATCAAAGTAAACCCCCCCATCACCAAATATCTTGGCTTGTATACTTTTGTCTTGCSTTTCTGGCTAGGTTAAAGTGTTTATCAAAACACTTACAACTCCAGAGAATCATGCACAGACATGAGAGAAAGAAAAAAAAATGCAAACAACCCATTTTCTCTCTCATATTCAGAAAACAATTATTTTATCACTTCATGCCTTTAAAGCCCCATGCAGCCTTTCCAGTGGTTCAGTGTGGTTAATTAGGCACAGAGAATTTGCTCACTTCCATGGTGTCTGTCAGTGCTGATACTTCACTTTTTTAATACTTTTACAGGACTCTGGGTATAACCCGCACCTTTAGAAACCTTTAGAAATATTTGTGTCTCAGTAACTCTGTGCACCCCTACTGTGAGCTGAGAGTAACAGATTAGATACATGGCACCCTAAAAGCAGTTATTTTAGGTGTCTACTGTAGGTCAAGATGAGTAGTATCCTAGAAGGACCTATTTTTCTACATTAATTAGCTGAAATTGAGGTTTCCTTACACATACGTGCTTTGACAGAATTTGTTTTCTCTTGTCCAGTTATTTATTTAATTCAAGATAGAAATAATTTCTGCTGTATGTATGTAATTGTTGGGAGTGCCCTGTATATTTGTGTCCACATTTTCTTAATATAATAAAAAACAGATTTTTAAATTCAGAAAGGTAAACTTTTGACCTTTAGGTTAAAAAGTTTAATAGTTTTTCAACGTAATATTTAGAGTTGGTGAAAAGATACCCCAAAGAGTTGGGTATTCAGTTTTTCTTGTCTGTCTCTCACTTCCTTTTTTATTTCATTGAAATAACAGAGAGACAAGAGAATCAAAGGTCAGTGTTTGAAGACTGAAGCATAATGCTTTTGATTTTCTTATTGCTAAAGAAAAAAAATGTACAGGAAAACATACTTGGACCTATTTTATCCCCTCTTTCTCCACAATAATAAACAGTTTTCCCAGAGCAACTGTAGTGACTGGAGCATATGTTACTAAGTAAAACCAAAGTGTCCTGTGAGGGTTAGAGGTCTACTCCAGTGTGTAAAATGGAGTCTCTCTACTCTTTCTCAGTGGAATTAGAAGAATGGGATTAAGAGCTTTTGGCACCTATGGAATTCACAAAAAAGGTATTTCAATGGGAAGCAGGAGGGAATAAAAAACTAAGAAAATAAGAAATATCAGAGAAAAATAATTATATGAGCACAATGAAGAACCAAAAAAAAAAAAAAAAAAAGATATCTGGATTGGGTTCACAATTGAATTCCTTGATATTTGTCCACTAATTTCATATGCTTTCCTGTGCAGTGTTTGGACTGGCAAGAAATAATTAGKCAGAGAAGCCATTTGATACCATTTCATGAAGAAGACTCAAATTACAGAGAATAAATTCCTAGGAAAATAGTAACAACACACTGAGCCTCAGAAATGTTTTTTCACTTAGTTTGTAGTCAAGATAAAGAACAGCTGCACTCAGCTGTGCTCAAAAGTTTCTTCCTGTTTCTTCCTATTTTAAGTTACAACAGTTTGGCCATCTTCCACAGGACCTCCCATAAGATGATTCAGAAAGGTGCTTGAGGAACTGGAAAGGATTTTTTGATGAGGAGGTCAAACATCTGTTGGGGCATTCTGGTTGTGCCTGGACATTTTTAATARTATTATTGTTCTCATTTTCACAAAACAAAGGTTTGCAGTGTTGAAAATCTGTTAATCTGGTGCAAAATCACTAATTTTACCTAATGACCGTAAAAAACAGGATGAATGAGGAAGGAAAGGAAAGGGATAAGCACTGCATGAGTTAATTCTCAGGATGTTTTCTACCTTGCTCATGTATCCACAAATCACTGCCACCACTTTTGATCAAACAGAAGTAAGGAGAAAAACCCAAGAATTACTGTCCCTAAACCTGCCAGGTACTAAGAGATCTGTTGGAGGTAAAGTCTAATTCCTTTCTTATCTTCCAGTGAATGGCAAGAATGCTGCTTTGGAAATGTCCCATTAGCCTAGGCAAGGTGCACCCACACCTTATGAGGCACATGCCCTGGATAGGCATGACCTTTACAGGCTGCATTGATTCTCAGGTGGCTAATATTTTATAAATATTAATTTTCTCATTAGGTTAGTTTCTGCCCGTGAGTTTGCCTGTTAATTAGAAAGTTACAGGAGCTGGGCTCAAGATAGAAATCCTTTACTTTTTACATGGGGTAGCAAAATCTAGTTAAAGAAGGAGGCCAGAATTCCTGAAATTCTCTTTCCCTGCTTCTTCAGCAGATATAAAAATATTGACAATCAAATCATCTCAGTGCAGTTTCTCTAAAACTCTGTTACCATACAAAACTGTGATGACAAAAGGAAAAAGTTACTTTTCAACTTTGGTACTTCTTTTGTCCAGCTGTGACTTTATAGAAATATTTAAGACTTACTTTCTGCCCAGAGATGATAACAGCCTTCAAAAATCCAATTGAATCATTGAATCCATGTGATGATCTTAGAAAAAAAGTTTTTAAAAAAATATTAATTTGATCAATTGTTTTTTGAGACACATCAGACCTGAGGAGGGCAGTTTTAGAGCATAATTATACATCATGTTGTTATGGTTTAGCATAACTTTTAGTTAAAAAAAGGAAATAGTTATCTGCAAGGACCTTAGATTGACACATGGTTCAACCAGTGAGAAAAGTGAGTTAGTTTTCGTGAATGAACACATCTATAAAAGCTGGGGATTTTGGGAACTCCCTTCTCTTTCTGCAGCTCGCCTCAGGAGAGGTGGGGGGGGAAGCTCCAGCTCCCTCCCGGCCGGGGGGGAGTAGGGGCTCTGCCAGGCCCCACCGAGCCTCGCCGGGCTCTGCTGGGCCCCTGGCCTTGCTTGGAGCATCTGCTAAGTTCAGTGACTCTTGGGCAGAGARGAAGGCAGARGTGTGTGCTCCAGCTCTGCCCRGACTGAGTTCCAGCCRCTGTTGGTGGGGGACTGCAGCTGATTCCGTCTTCCGCTGCCTTCTGCCTGGAGCGGCTCTGAGCCCGAGTTGAGCCTACTCCGAATGAGACCGAGGGGTTTAGGGGGCGAAAGCTGCWTCCACCACCATGGGAGCCATCGTGACTTCAGCCRCCGTTCCTGTTTCTTCCCCCCACCCCCCTCCGCCATGTGGCCCCGGAGTCTTTGGAGAGCTGCCGCCATCACTGGGCAGAGAACACGTGGCCGTCCATGGCCCCCGAGCTGCAGTTAACTCTGTCSTTGCCAAGGTGAAGCTTGCAGAACACTGATCCTTCTAGGGAGTGAGGAAGATGTCATGGTAGAGACATTTCTATTGAGGCTACATGAAGCTACTGAGGTCTGTAAAAGAGGTGTTGTGTCTTAAGGGATGGGGAGATGAGAAGGTGCCCTTAGGCTGAAAATCTTTTGTGAATTGTGGTAACAAACTATGCTAGAATATATCTTTAAACCATGGAGAAGTTGAACTGGGGAAATAATTGTTCAGATTGGTAATTTTTGAGCAAAGGTATTTGTAATGGACTAAGTAAATATTGATGTGGTAAGTGACCCTGTAGTCCCCTGAGGCGTCTGAGTAAGATGCTTGATGTGATATAAGTCTTCTGCGCCAGTGTTTTGAGTAAAAGTGAGAGATGTTTCTGCCCTAGAATGGGATGAAGAGTATCCTTTGCACCTGAACTGTTAATTTTAAAATAATACCCCAGAATGCATAGAGTCCATGACCCAAGTGCAGCTGATGGGAAAAACTGCACTTTATGGGAGAACCACAGAGACAGAACTTTGTTTTTGGGCGGCTGTCTTCTGTGAGAGCTAAGAACCATGTGTGGACTGTTTCTGTCCTTGTCAACAGTTACCATAACCAGAAGAAACTTCTCTCTCTAGAGAGATTGATAAAATACTATTCCATAAGGAGTACAGACCTTAAGTTCTGAGTTCTTGCCTTTACGAATGTCTGTAAAGAAGAAAAGAAGCTGGTGGAAGGGGGGGAAAGTGTTTTGGAAGTCTCATTTTGATCCTCCGTCCCTCATTGTTTCCTTTTAGTTTGTGAATAAACTATCTTTATGTTTTTTAAGTTTGAGCCTGCTTTGCTTTTCTTTTAATCCTATCTCAGAGCAGAAAAACCCTAAAACCACCTCACATGTGAAAAACATTTCCTTGAGTTTGTTTTGAATCTGGTGTTTTTCTTTAATTTTCATTTTATTATAAGGTCAAATTCTCCATTACAAGAAACAGAGACTACTAATTTCCCATTCAGTTTCTTTATGCCACACAGCTTTAATGAAGCTCTGCAGTTTTTCTGGCCTCCTGGCCCCATTTGCCCCTTTTTTCAGGGTGGAGACCCATGWAATCTATTTCTCATGAAGGAAAATTTTCATACCTTTGCTCATCCTCAATCTAGTCACATTAAACAGATGTCTTTCAGATTCTAGATAATGATAGATGCCATAGATGACCATTCTCCTTGTGCTTTGGAAATTAGTGTTTCTGAAAGAATAAGACATGACTTTAGAGAAATTTACAGGGGAAGAAGTGAGAGGAAGAGCATTTCTGAGCCAGGTGTACCAGCCATTTTAACTTTAGCCTAAGAAAGGAAGAAAACAGACAATCAAGAGGACAGATTAGAGGGAAATATGAAAGTATAATATGAAATAAATTATTAAGCAGTTAGCAATTATGCTTCTGCTGCAAGTTAGAGATACTAATTTAAACCTCAGATCATGATGGATGGTAGTAATACACATTTCCATAACTTTTCCCTTCTGGTATGCCTTGAGTGTTTTCAAAAACAATAAAATAAGTAATCATGATGATTACCGAACTTTTACAATTGCAAAACAGAGGATGACACTCAGGTTTTTCTAATCATTGTTTGATGTAGTTCAGACTTGCTATTTGTTTTCAAAGGAGAGAAATTACCTCCTCCTCAGCATAGCTGAGAAACTCAATGGAGCCTCTTGCTCCATACTGTTCTCATATGGACCCTGACTCTCAGCCAGTCAAATGGGGAGCCCAAGGAGGTTGTTTCTAAATGAGGTGTTTGGGAAAGCAAATGTTTTTCAAACCTTTCTCACATAAGGTTGCAGGCAAGTCTGTGTATTAAACAATCATAGAATTAAATCAGCTTGAGACTAAAGCCTCTGCCCAGTTACAATACTGTCATTTCTGATTATCTGTGATGTAGTTACTGATGCTTACAATAAAGCACTTGCAGCATACTGTATTCTGATATSTCACTCTGTTCACTAGGGTTTTGCACAGGTAAGGTAGTAACAAGCAATTTCTGCACAGTTACACAATTACAAGCACCTTTGGGAAAAGAAAAACAAAAGACAGTATTTACTCATATGTACTCACAGTGTGAATTCAACCTACCTTCTGTTCAATTTTAGTCCATTCATTGCCTGGACACTCAGAGAAATGGCAGCTGTCTAACACAAAATTTTACTTCTGCTCACCTATATGCAAATGCTTATCCCTAAGCTGCAAAGAATAGAATAAGAGTATCTGAGATATTCAATAAATTCTAGGTGCTATAGCAACTGCTTGTATACCTATCACCAAAATAAAAATTTATTTGAACAGGCATATTTCCATGCAGTAAAATATCTTTTCAGTTTTTTTCTTTATTATGAATGCTATACTGTATRATATTGTCAAAAGTTTTGAAATTCATTCAAATTTATGTTTTTATTTACAAAACATGACCATGACCATTATGAGTTATTATCAGATAAAAAGGATGAGTTTCCTTTTTTATTCTCTTTGGTTAGAGCTGCTGGGTATAGACATGGGGTAGCCTGGAAAATAATGCATACCATCTGYGAGAAGTTCCTGTTTTCTTCAGGCAAAAGCACAGCTAAATTAATTTTGAGTTTGAGGGTATCCATAAGTCAAACTAGACTTACRTGATGTGTGTGCATATGTGTACTACATGGTACACACATTTATTGTCATCTGATTTCTTGTCACTTTATAGAGTTTGCAAATGTATTGATCTTAGAAACCATTTTGCAAAGACTTGGCACTCTTACATGGATGYCAGTGCCTTGGAGGAAAAMACATAATWTAGTTCATATCATGTAGTTGTACTCATTTAGATACTAACCATCACAATGACTGTCCTGATAATTCAGAATAAGAACTCCGAAGTCCGAATCATCCCAGCAAGGAGACCTAAGGACCTAAGGACAAAGAACTAGTATAACCTTACCAAAACAGTCCTTCACTTAGCTTTGAAGTAGCTATAAATCTGTTTTAATTTCTGTTTTCCCAGAACTAGAGGAGGTTCTGGGAATGCCCTTCCAAGCCTCACATCAACTCCACAGATTGTATTATATTTTTACACATGAAAGAGATCTTTCTGTCATTAGCTAGTGAATCTCTGGCTTAAAAAACCCAAGCAAATTTAGTGCCTTCCCCAACTACAAGAACTCATCTTAAGGTGCTAACATTTAAATTAACGATTTCAAAACCCTTTCAAAGTCTTTCTGTTTTATCATTAACAAGATGCAGCTGGATGAAGGAGTGATAAAGAGATAAACATCAATGGCATAGAGGAACATAGGTCTGTTTGGAGTTGTATTTAAACTTATATCCAGGGGGTTGTATGGCAGTTTTAGTATTTTCAAATCCTGGATGCACARATGGAAATCATTAGGAAGCAGACATTCAACACTACTTTCATTATGGGAAGAGAAAATATTTTAGATTTTTTTTCAAGTTTTTTGATTCCTTTATCCATGTGGATTCTCATTTATGAATTAGTATGARGTAGACAGATATTTCAGAACTAATGCTGTACAAAGTACAGAAATAATTCACTTTTTCTATGTGGCTTATTTTCTGCCTGTTCAGCTCAGGGTAGGATAAGGACTCTGGAGGTGCCAGCAGTGAAAGSTTGAGCTCGTGACTGGGAGAGGAGCAGGGAGGCACAGACTCTCCTCTGTTAACTGCCAGGTGGTGTCAGACCATCCAAGGCACCTCAGATTGCCCTGCAGTGCTGTTTGAAGGTGTGACAGGATGGTGTGACATGGAGGAACAATCTTCTCCACAAGTGGAACCAGCTCATGCTCACTGCAATTTGAGGAGCAATGCCAGACCGCACTCTAAGATACGTCACAGGTCACTGTGAAGGAGATTAATGTCCTTCTGTGCAAAGGCAGTTGAATTCAGTCTCTAGCTCTTCCAACCTGCATTTATAAAATACAAAGGCCCAGAAACATCTACACCACTTTTGCTACACACAGTGCCTCAGTAGAACAAATACAATCAGAAATTTYAGTGGAATAATGTCTAGAAACAATAGGAGAAAATAATTCAAATATTTCTAAATAAGTATAAAATACAWTAAGGAAAATTACAAATTTAAAGGAGAAGCAAAATTGGACCTTAGCATTTAAAAGATGTTCTCACCAGGGGAGTTCAACTTCCTCAMCTTAAGAATTTGAACTGAATGCAAGGAGACAGAAAATGCTGCTCATGATGAATGCCATCTCTTTTAGCACCTCAGGAAAATGATTGTTTTGTGGAATAATAAAAAAGAACTTTTATTTGGACCAAAGAACTTTCACCACCATAGAAGTCTGAATCTTAAGATTTGCTTGGCATTGATGTGAATGTAATTTGACTAGAAAATCCATCTCAATGCAACACTAACCATTGAAAGGTGTAAACGCTTGAAATAAATAGGAAGAATTTCACATCTTCTGGCACATACTTATTTTTCTTTTAGCCAAGGTTTTAATACTTTGCTTGCAGGGTCTTTTTTTCCTTCTGAAATTATCAGCATAMCACAGGAGCCATTGAAGGAAACAGACTGGCTGCATTTCTTAATACTTACTGTTTTGTTCTCCCAAATCAACTTAAAGGCATACTTCTGAGCATCATTCACMTTATCAATAAATATAATAGCAGACATATTACTTGTTTTGCTTAATGATATCCCAGTAGGTCAAATGTGTACCCYTCTATACAGCACGTGACAAAAATCCCAGGAGTGACCAGCTTTATTGTTGCATTTGTACAGGCTACTGCTGTAAAATAAAATAAAAAAAAATAATCAGCAACTTAAGCAAGGGCTAAGGAGAACTGTCACCCTTTACTGGATACAGAGGGAAATACCACAGTACTCAACATATTAATGCTTTCTTTGCCTCAGTCCTTGACAGAAACATGAGCTGTCTCTGGGCACTCAGGCCCCAGAGCTGGAAGACAGTTATGGAAAGCAGAAGGAAGCCCCCATAATTCAGGTGGACATAYAGGTGGACAACTGCAAGGAGTTGGAAGGGGTCTACTAGGGTATTGAGGGGGCAGGCAAGAGGAGCACTTTCAATCATTTGCYGGTATGGGCAACTGGGAATGTCACAGCTGACTGAGGCCACCCAGTGTGGTGTCCATCCGCAAGAAGATTTGGAAGGAGGACCTGGGGCATTGCAGGTCTCTCAGCCTGCTCTTGGTGTTGGGGAAATTCACGGAGCAGATAATTTTGAGTGCTGTCTTGTGGCATGTACAAAACAAAGAGAGGATCAGTCCAGACACTGTGGGTTTAAGACAGACTGCTTGACCAGCCTGATCTCCTTTTATGACCCACTTAGAAGATTAGGAAAAGGCAGCGGATGTGCATACCTGGGCTTTCATGACTCTGACGCTATTTTATACACATTCTCCTGAAGAAACTGGCTGCTCACCTATATGCTCATGGCTTGAAAGAGTGTACTGTACACTGAGTGAAAATCTGCCTGGATGGCACATAGTGGATAATGGAGTTACATCCASCTGGTGGCTGGTCACAAGTTTTCCAAAGTGTTCACCAGGGCTCAGCACTGGGGACAAGCAGCCCTGTTCACTGTCTTTATCCATGATCTGTATGAGGGGATTGAGGTGCCCCCTCAGTCAGTTTACAAGTGACTCCAAGGTGGGCAGGAGTCTTGATCTGCTGGAGGGCAGGAAGGCTCTGGGGGAGGGCAGAGGGATCTGGAAATGCTGGATCAGTGGGCCAACTGGATGAGGAAGGCAAATAATAAGGTAAATTTTCAGGTCCTTCCCTTTGGTCACAGCAACACCAAGCATTGCTAYTGTATGGGGCAGAGTTGCTGGAAAGCTGCCTGGCAGAAAAGGATTTGTGGGTGTTGTAGCAGCTGAACATAAGCCAGCCCAGGTGGCCAAGAAGGCCAATGACATCTTGTCCTGTATCAGCAATACTGTGGCCAGCAGGATCAGGGCAGTGATCATCTTTCTGTACTGGGCACTGGTGAGGCTGTGCCTCGACTGCTGTGTCCAGTTTTGGGCCCTGCACTACAAGACTTTGAGGTGTTGGAGCAAGTCCAGAGAGGAGCAGTGACACTGGGGAAGGGTCTGTCTTATGAAGAGGAACTGAAGGAGCTGGAGATACTTAGCCTGGAAAAAAGGAGGCTCAGGGGTGGCCTTGTTATTCTCTACAACTCCCTGAGAGGAGGGTGTGGCAAGATGGGGGTTGGTCTCATCTCCCACTCAACCAGCAAGGACACAGGTGCAAGTTGGGCTAGGGGAGGTTTAGGTTGGATATTAGGAAAAAATGGTCCACTAAAATGTTAGTGGGGCATTGGAACAGCCTACCTGGGGATGTGATGAAAAAAAMCACGAATGGAAATGTTCAAAAAAGCATGTGGATGTGGTACTTGGGACATGATTTTGTGGTAAACATGGCAGTGCTAGGTCAATGGTTAGACTAAGCAGTCTTAGAAATCATTTCCAACCTTTATGGTTCTATGATCYGTCCTTTAAACTAATGGAAAAGATGGGGATAAAAAGAATTAAAAGTTTGTATGAATGAAACTGCAATAATAGCATTTTTTATTTTTTAATTAAGTTTCTAGCTTATCTCACACCTTTGTTTTAGACTTTCTCTTCTTTCCCTTCTGCTTTTGGCCTTTAGAACAATATTCTGAAACTGAAGGGATCTCATGTGTTATTGCAGTCAAGCCTTCTCCTTGCATGATTATATTCTCAAATGTGACACCACACCAAACTAGAATAGGATGCCTCAACGACGAAATATCGTTCAATGTTTGTAATTACTCGCTTTCTAAAAGACAACCATGCATACCACACTGTTAGATCTCATAAAATCATTTTTGACATAAAAGAATTCTTTCCTTTGGCTTAAAAACTGGTAGAACTTGGTTGACTTGTAAATATATGTCTAACGTAAGCTGTTATTTTTGCAGCATGGCAGGGATAGCACTGCTTTCCCTAGCAGTGCTTATCTCAGTGTTAACTCAGATGAAAAATTAGAAAGGAAATAAATTTGTGTCAGCCAGGTTTATTAGAAAATCCATTTCAAATATATGTATGCATTCAAACTTTCAGGTTTACTAACATTTTGCTTTTGATAGCATGTACTATTCCTGTACTAAATCTCCTTTGTTTCTCAGCTCCATTCTCTGCTTTATTTCAGTATCTGTGTTCCTTATAGCATTAGTCTGTGAACACYAATGCTTCACCTATGTTCAGTTGTGACACAGGAGCTGTAGACTATACAAGTAACTCACAGCATCATGTGGAGAAAAATGGGAGAGGATCAAGTCTCCTTGGTAAATTTGTATGGGCTTACAATAAAYTTCTCTCCTCTCTGAGTTCCTGCAGTCAGAGGAGGATGCTCTAGTGTCCTAGTGCCAGAACAGTTGCCTTGTCTGAACTTAGGCAAGCCAGTTGTCATCATTCAAAATATCACAAAAACCCAGTACCACTACCACCAAAAAACCAAAAATCCAAACCCACAAAACTGAAAACCCAACTGTTTTTAAAACTTCTACACTGATCATTGGGGATTTGGGGATTTACTCCAAATTTATGGGAGCAGCAAAATTGTGCACTATATTCTTTGTACCRTAATTTTTTGTCTAAGTAGATACTGAAGTATCTTGAAAGCTGGCAGTATCTGGCTCTCCACTCCTCAGCTACTTTACAGAAAACATAGGAAAGTACAAGCTTTTCTCTTTTCCCATGGGAACCAGGAGTATTTACAATAAATTTGTAAATATATGRAGTGTTCAAATGTTATGTGGAACCAATAGAAACTCAGGTTTTGRTAGCAATAACAGGGCAATAAACCACTGTATTGTAGGCAGACTTCACTGTTTTTTTTTCCGTCAAAATTTTACATTGACATCCTGTCACACTGCCTCTCTCCAATGGTTTCTCCTAAATTCCTGAGGCATCACACTTCATACCTCTTTTATGAGGCTGYATTCCTAGACCACATAGAGTGGTTTCCCTCTGAAGTTCTTACAATAGCCAGCATAAACATCTCACCATGCATAAAAAGGTGTTCAGTTCTTTCACAGGACTGAGTAGACTCAGCTCCCACTGAAGGTACTTGRAAGTGAAAGGTTCAGTCCCAGCAAGGCCTCGGCGTATAATGTACATTTGCTAGAATATCTGTAATAACTTTTTTTTTTGGTCAGAAGTCTATTAGTCTCATTTTCTTGTTTTACATAGTCCTATTCTTTTCCAGATATCTTTTGTTGCTTTAAAATTTCAGTTCTGCAGAAAAATTGTGTGACTCACAATCTTTTGTACAAAGATCTTTTGTACAAAGACCTTTTGTAAAAGGTCTGGTTGTCATCTCCATGAAAAACAGGTGACGGACAAGAAAGATGCTATAAAAAATTGTTTGCCCTGYCCATAAATAAGTAAAATTAAATTTTGAAGTTCTATTTTGTAGCTGACAATAGAGTTAAGAAGGTTTTGGTTGATAATACTAAAGCTGTAACCTTCTGTCCTGAAGGAAAATTCACAGGCAKTCCTGCCTTCTCCTCTGCAGTATTTCAAGAAAATGAATGACTGCTGAGATACAGGTCTTGGCACTAAAGGGTTTGAAGGCAGGACAAGGATCAAAGGTACTAAATACAAATATTTTGGGCTTGACTGAGAGATGTGAGGGAGGAGCTCAGAAGATGAGAGGGAGAGCTAAACATGTGTATTGTGTCATTGTAGAAAAATCATCTTGTAGTTTGGCATCTTATATTAACTTCTCCCTCCCAGACTCATGTTAACTCCCCTTGAACGTCTGCGGGTGCTATGTAAGCACTTGATTTGATTAGTTTTTAATAAAAATCTTGGGCTAAATTTGACTCCATCACATCTGTTAAATCCAAAGGGAACACCATTGAAATGATCAGGTGTTGTTCTGGAATTGCACCAGAGTCAGTTAGAGCAGAAACTGTCCTCCTGACCCTCGTCTTGTGAAAGTGTTTTCTTCCTTGACTGAGTATTTGATGGAAAATTGGTCATCTTAGACTTACTGATGTAAAGGAAGTGTTATCATCACRATGTGCCTGAATCTAGTTATTAGAAGTGTGATGTTTAGAAGAGACTTTTAAAAGTTCARAATGCTTCCAGGCCTCCTAAGGAGCTATGGTCTCAGAAGAACAGCTTTACACTCTTGCTCAAATAAAGGCCTGGCCCTTAGGATGCCTTTCATGTCTAAATATAAAAAAAAGGAAAAGTTGTGTGGCTTTATTCTAGGATGCAAGATCTAACAACTTGCATCAGAAGACTAGAAAGTTTCACTTCATGAAAGTCTTTCTCTATGGRACTTTTCAGCATCAATATAAATTAATAAATAATAATAATGACAACAATGTATATCAATAATACATCCCTTTTTACAACTCCTCCTTTTTCAGGGCAAGCAAGGAGGGTCCTTTTGTATTGAATTCAACAGTCATTCCAATAACAATTGGAACTGTTATTCCAAATACAATAAYTGATATTCCAAATTTAAAGCAATGGTATGAGACCATTATAGAATTTAAGAACAATGAATAACCTTAAACAGCTTTTTGATCTTTACTGTAATCATCATGATACTTCTATATTGCTATCCTTAGGACAAAGACTTCTCAAAGTCTCCATTTTTTGTTAACAGGACATTGTCAAAGGAAAATTAATAGTGAATTTGCTTTGTAGTGGATTATAAAATGGAAAAATGGAAAAAAAAAMCCTTCCTTGTTTTTTTCGCCAAGCTTTTAAGCAATAATACTAAATAAATATTCCCCTGTATAAACACATTCTAATGTCTAGAAAATACTTCCTTACATTTGATTGTCCAATGTTTTTTTAACAGGCAAGTATGACATAGACATTTTGTACCAAGTCTAGATGTGTGTTATTGAAAACTCAATCTTAAAAAAAAAAAAATCTGAGTATTTTAGATACTTTCAGAACTAAAAGCCCTAAACAAACATTTTAAGGAATAAATTCTCCTTTTGAAAGAATAAGTTAAAACAAGGTATCACTTGTTATAACCTCATAAAGCAAAGCAGAAGGTACATGGACTGGTCGTAAGTTATATTCCAAGTGTCCTAGTATAATACAGGTAATGCATCATGACCTCTCTTGCCCAGATGCCTACTATGCGAATTGCAGCTTAAAGATAGAGCAGAAAATGACAACTTAATACATGTTGGGGTTTGTGATTTTCCATTTGTATTGGTTTGTTCCAAGCTACCCCCTTTTTGCTGTTTGCCCTTGGTTCTGCCTGGTCTGCCTCCCTGATGCACCCCTCCCTGAGCTCCTGTCCAGCTGCCCTGTGCCCTCCCCTGGCACCTGTCCATTTCCCTTAAACCTGTCCCCTTGTTCTGGAAAGTTCTCCCAGTTCTCGTTGATTCTTTGTTACATGTTTGTCCCTCCCTCGGGTTCTCCCCATTGCTCCCAGTTGATGCCTATCCAAGTTGTAACCACACCCCAATCCCTCCTGATTGGTTTGTTGTTACTGTCCCTCCCCCTGTTAAAAGGTGTTGCACACGCCAGAGAGGGGCTCCCTTTGGGCAGTCCCCTCTCAGGGTAATTTGCCAAGCTCAATAAACCCTGAGAACTCAGACCCCCAAAGGAGTCAGCCTCTTTTTCCAACGRCAGCAGGAAGGTTTGTACCACTCCTGCACCCACCAGGGTCTGTGTGTGTCCTTGACCCACAGATCGTGGCAGGGTCACCTCTGGGCTGAGCTAGCCSTAGAAGAGAGGGACCACCTGCAAATACATATCATCAGGAGAATGCTTGTTCTCAGTGGAAGTGCTTCAATTTTTATGTGATGAAAGCAGAATAGCTCATGAACTGTTCACACCTTTAAACTAAGAACCGTGAAAATATACATGTTGTGATACGGCAGAATATAACACAGATTGCTCCTGTGTTTAAGAGAGGGGGTGTCTTGCTTTGCTTATGAAATTACGGGAAATATCTACAACAATACTATATGAAAACTGAGCCGTTTTAAAGATGAAGGAAAATTAAAATTTTGTAAATTTTTATATAATTAACATGTATGAATTTTTCAGTCTCTAAATATTTAGAAAAGATTTTTAAATTTTACAGAACAACTAATGCAGAGAAGAACATAATATTGGTATTTCTAGGGTTTTCAAACTGAAAATATTTCAGATTATTTCACAAATATAAAACAAATTATTTCCTTGTTAGGTAAAAACATAATTATTTATATTATTTTTATTATATTATTTATAATTATATGTATAATTTATTTATAGCAGGAAGGCTACTATATTTGTTTCTCTGTAAGAAACCCTGTGACACTCCCCAACAGTTCACAGCTGACTAGAAAAAAAAAAAAAGTGAAATAATCTGTTCAGAGTT
>CADDXX010000169.1:1593602-1625321 GCA_902810485.1 Alauda arvensis | reverse complement strand
AAAAAAAACCCACAAAAAAACCCACAAATCTAATCCCCCAACAGCACTTCTTACTTCTCCCCCTCAAGATGGGGGTGGTGGAGAAAGATGGATGGTGCTTCTTTTTATGGAAACCCTAGCCTACTACTAACTATCCTCTTAGCAAAAAAAAAAAAAAAAGGTGTAATTTTCAGAGTTGGTGGTGGCTAAGGAGACAAAGAATTATGGGATCAAATTCCCTCTATTAGATGGAAGGTATGTCATCCAAAACAGAGTATAAAGGCAGAAGAGCTGATTCTGCATGCAGTTTAAATCCCATTTTGCTTTATGGAAAACAGATAGAGTATAGGCAAAAAAAATCTGTTTAATATCAACATGTGGTTTGTTATGGTGAATTAGTGCAACCTGTGCATTAGTAATTTTGTTTTGCTTTAGATTCATGAGGTTAGCCTTTTTCCCTCCCTCTTCTTGTTTCTTTCTCACTTGTTTTTCTAAACAGGTAAATCCATTGGGCAATAGAAAAGCTGGGAGCCAAGAAAAACTTTTATTTGGCTTGTTCATATAATGTTTGTGTCTTGGAAATAGACTGATAATTTCATGAAAAGAATCTTCAAAGTCAGGTGCTAAAGTTATTACCTAAWAAAGTTCATGCAATTATTTCACACCTTTCAGGCTTAGCATATTTTTCCACCTATCTATAAGCTATACATTATATAATGTATATAATATTATATACATTATAAAATGCCCCATTAAAAATCAAAAATTAATTTATTATGAAACAGAGTGACAAAATGCCAGGATGCCACAAACAAAAGGCAGAGCCGAGCCTGGGATCGGCTCTGGGTGAACTGCAGGTACGGCCTCTATCGCACTGCACACCCCCAGTTCACTAAGGCCGCTCAGCACAAGCAGTTTTTATACAGCTTTTCTGCCCAGAGGCCACATTGTAACAGTCTTTTCAGTCTCCAACCTCCATCACATATTCATGTAGTCATCTTTTCAGCGTTCCTGGTCTGCTGAATAGTTTTCCAGATCGAGATGGGTTMTTGATGAGATTTCYGAGGGTTTGCATTCAAKCCTTATCCTTAGCATCAGYGTTAATGCCCTTGGAAACTGTTCTCATCACTGGTCAGATATCCATCTGTCCTGAGAGTCCACCYGTCTTTCTGTTGCAAATCCCTGTCTCCAGCTTTACTGGCAGCAATRATACGATCTTTGGATGTGCATTCCAGCATCCTCCCAGATTTTATCTGAATTGATTACAGTGAGGGAAACTGAAACTATGCCCAACATATATTGTATCTTGTAATACAGCAATAAATACATGAAATATCCCTGGATATCTACAACACTATATAAACAGCAGTATTTAATAAGTGTAGTGCTAATATGAGCTCCTGAGGAACTCCACCAGCAGTTGGTCATTAGATAGTAATCACTCAAAAAACACATTCAAATGGTTTCTGATTTACTCATTTTCTTGTATGTTTTCCAAGACATTTTAATAATTGTAATTTTCTCCCATTTAAATAATAATATACCATGCATTGTCATATCAAATATATTACAGAAGTTCAAATAAATTACATCTCTGTAATGTCTTTTCTTTAAAATTTATGTTTTAAAATAAATGAAATAAATTTCTTTGTGATTGTCTTGGCTTGAAATATAAGTGCCCCTGAGGCTCCCAAGCAGATGTGAGGTCCCTCACAGTGAGGTCAGGTGTTGAAAAAGTCGCAGCTCAGTGGCTGCTCTTGTGAGCCGAGATTCACTCATGGTAGGAAGAAACAGTGAAGGACAAAACTCTGTAGTAGCAGCAAATTCTCCCTGTAAGCAGCAGTCCAGCACCAAAACCACAACCGTGTTCCCTCTGATCCCTGAGAGACAGAGACAGGGCTGAGTCGAGCCACTGCACCCCAGCCAAGTCTCGGTTCCACCCCCTGCCATCTCTTGCAGTATCTCTGCACTTCTCAAGTGAAAACCCCGTACAGGGCGAGCTCACTGCCCAGCTAAGAGACTGCCACAAGCTGCACTCCTTCCCCTTCCGCCCTATCCTGGCCACACCTTTTGTGTCTTAAACGGAAGAAAAATTCCCTGAAAGTAAAAAAAAAAAACCAAAAAGAGAAGGAAAAAGCCTGACCTCCAACAGTGACAACCTGCAATTAATTAAAGATCAGGATTTAACTCTTTGGACAGGTAGTTAAAGACTGTTGGTCATTTAAAGTTCTGGGCCAAAAGCTTGTAGAAACATTTGAGGCATGTGGTTGGAAATTTTCCTCAGAAACAGTTTGGTAGTCTAAAAAATAAGTACTTTCAAGTGTTACAAAGTTTTCTTTTAAGGAGTACTAGGATGCGTGGGTATAATTTCCCTCTGAAGTACATAGAACTACTACACCATAAAATGTAAGTAATATTTTAAGTTTTAATTGCAAATTCTTCAGCCAGCTTTACACTGAAAACCCTACAGAATCCTACTGTCACAGCTTTCCATTATTTCACCAAAAATTAGACTTGAAATGCTATTACAGCTACTGTAACCTAGATATAAAACACAGATGCCAAAATTAGTGCAATAATACACTTAAAACACTCTCTAGAGTCAAATTCACAGATAGTAGTCTGGAAGCAACTAACAGTGGAAAATTGAATATCCATGGGAATGGAATATTTCTTCAAATATCCAAGGTGTCACTATAGCAGAAAACAAGGAACATAACAAGTTAAGGGAAATTTCACCAGCTCTTTAGTAACACAGTAACCATAAAAAATCCCATAAAAATCACTGTGTGCTATGGTACAATTCTTAAATTTTTATGTTCTGCAAGGCCAAGATTATTCTTTTTAGTCATTATTTTGTGAGTAGCATCAGGGAATTCAATTTCAGCAAGAAGTTCAACATGAGTGAGAGTGGTAGGGTCAGACCCTAAGTGAGCAATGTTGTTGAGCAGAAAGAGACTCTTTCCCTGAATATAAAAGAAGTCCTTTTACCTTACCACAAAGACAAACACTGAATGTTGTTCTATCAGCTATGCAAAGCTAATATGCCTGGAGGATTCAGAAATCCAAGTGATACAGTTATTTCTCAGGATGCTGATGAAGCAGTTTCATTCAGTACCAGCTCTTAAGAATATTTAACAGCCTTTAGTAGAACTAGATTGTATTGCACTTGCAAGTCCAGTATTGAAATACCTGGGTGAGAGGCACTCTGCAATACTAATATTTATCTTCAAGAAATATACTTTCAGAAGATTGAAAATAGTGTGCTAATATATAAAAGTTATAAGTGGAATAGTATAGGTAATTGATCCTTTTCTGCCTGACACAAAACAATATAATCACAGCAGTTGTGCAGGTTTTTATTATTAAAAAGTAAGGCTTTGTGATAAAACAAAACTTTAATTATAATGAACCACAGAATATTTTTCAAGCAGTATCTGTAGAAAGCAGATTATTTCTATGAATGCTGTAAGCATATATATAAAAATTTGCTTGATGAGTGCAATACTGTGAGAGCCCCTTGGTACAATGACACTTCCATCTGAAAGGCACCCTTAATCTGTATAAGAAGGGGAAAAGATGCCAGTTTAGTGGAATTCCCACTAAGTTGTTGAAAAATTTGTTACCAAGTTTGTAGGTTTAACTGTAATGGAGAAATCAATAAGTGGTCCTAGGAAAACCCCAACAAGGGATCTTATTCTTGAACCTGAGTTCAATAAAATTTCTATCTGTGAGCTGGAAYTAATAAAGTTGCTCATATTCTCAATTGATTTAAAGGTACTTAATATGAAACAAAGAACACAAAATACTGGCCCAGAATAATGCAGACTTATTTCTATTATAGATTATGAAGAGTCTTTTTACAGAGAGAGAGAGCAGGCTAAAATGAGAGGCAAGGAATGTGTAAAACACTGGAGGTCGAAGTAGTTAATCAGATAAATATAATCTCTTATCATAACACTGTTCAAAGAGATTAAAGCGAACAGTGCTTATATAAAAATAAAACAAAAATAGAAAATCTACAGAAAGGAAAAAAGTAATCAAAGACAAAGGTACTTTAGAGTCTTATAAATTGAAAAATTAGAAGACAGCATTTTTATGGCACCTTTTCTTAGCACCCTGGTATAAATTTCTACTAATTTATTTAAATTCTCTGTRGATCCCAAAGATGTTCCATTGATCCTCTCCAGCTGATCTCCTTGTTGGTGAAGGTCACCCCAAAAAGCACAGAATCTGCTGGATTAATATCCACTCAGGCCAGGGAGGAAAATCCAGGCACCTCCCTGGGATGGAGGAGAGTTTGCCACTGTCTCTTACAACAGACTCCACGTTTGTAGCATCAGGTGCAGTCCTGTGGTGCAAGGCTTCAGGAATGACTCTAGGGAACACTTTGGGAGCCTTTGATGGATTGAGGCATCTCCTCAGCTGCCCCTCACRTGAATGTCCYRTGGATRTGGCATTCCCAGGGCTGGGGGTTCCATGGCCAGGTTGTGTAAGGAAGGATGGGTTCACTACCCCTGAGCAGAGGTTACAACACAYCCAAACTTCCTCCCCCATCTCTGTTGGGGGAAATCTGTGCAAACCTGCTCTGAGCAAAGGGGTCTGTGGGCTACGGCCTCCCCCACCCAGAGTAAGCCAGAGATGATTCCTAGCAGGGCTGCTGGGTTTGGCTCACATTCTWTTSTTTGTTTACCTGTTTGTTTCAGGTGAGTGAAGARTGAGTTTTCCCTTTATCTAATCTCAGCAGTYTGACTTTCAGTCCAAAGTGCCAGACAGGTATCTTCAGGGAAGCTTCTTTGGTTGTAGATACTTTCAACAGTTTTTGATACAGGCATGAACTATTTCAGTCTCTACAATGTTATAAAAAATATAGCAGCCAACGCAATGTTCTGGAAAACTCATTAAATTTAATTTATATTGGACTAGGAGTAATCTCAAAGGATTGCACAAAGCATATCCTTCGGTAAGCACCCCCACAAGCTATCATTGTGCAAWGTATCACAGAGGAAAAAATAGGTCTGGACAAAAAATTTATCTTTAAGCAAACACACGAAGTAACCTTGGGCAGCTGGCATGCAAGTGACACACAAACCTCTGTTGCTTTCATTCTACCCCTTCTTCAAGATGAAAGAAACAGCTTTTCTTTACTCAGTTTGTCATTAACCATAACTTAAGTGTTATTCTTTACRGAGACTGAGTCTAGATTATAAATGCATCTAGTGTGCATGAGTATTTCTGTAATCTATTAGATATTAATTTAATATTAAATAACCCTAACTACTCATTAATCCATTTGATATTCTCTTCAAGTAATGATTAGAGAAGCCTCAGGCTCAGATAAGGAATCTTTCCTGGCAAATCTTTCTATAACACAAGAACCTGAATATTGTGACCAAAATTCTGATGATGTTTTCACCTCTTCATGTTAGCTAGCCACAAATTCCTTCAGCCACCATCACTGTGTTCTGTTTATCAGCTACTGATAATGTACAGATTCAAGACATCATAAATTCTAAGAGAGTCTTGAGGAAGACCTGATTTGGTATGAATCTGTCAAAACTTGAATCCATCATTCTCAGTTTCTCTCCACTGCTTCCCAACTACAATTATTATCCTTTAAATTTACTTTCAAATTATTTACAATTTAAATTACTACATTTGGAATTTTTTTCAAGGTCTTCAGTGTTAACCCAATGCAACAAGAACAGAATTAGGATGTCATTTACAATTATTTTCCAGGATTCAACATATAAACACTTATTTTACAAGGAAAGAATATATCTTTAACTAAGATAATAAAGAGTGAAAGAACAAATTTTTGATGAGAAATCGGAAAGAGACATGCTCTTAAAAGGAGCTAAACATTTTTTTCTGCTCTCTCTTCAGAAAGAACTGCACATTATTTTAAATTGCACAGGGATTGCACCTACCTTGATTACAGTAGCACATCATTATTATATAGTAAGTGTAACCAACTGAATCTTCTTTAGCTGTCAATGTTCATCTAGGCAATATTTTTTTCCCTTGTGCCTGGTCTATAACAGACAACACTAACTTCYGAACTATAAAATATATAAAAGAAGGGGGAAAAAAAGAAAAATTTACTTCTTGCTATCTTCCATCCATTCAGTGTCTCATAGAATTTACATTAATAAAGTATCCCTCAGAAATGTACATGCTTTGATAGTTTGGAATTAATGAAATCATAAATGGTCTGGGTTGGAAGGAACCTCAAAGATCCTTTGATTCCAACCTCTCCGCCATGGGCAGGGCCATCTTGCATCAGACCAGGTTGCTCCAAGCCCCATCTAACCTGGCCCTGAACACTGCTGCCCCACTGATGGGACATTCACAACTTCCCTGGGAAACCTATCCCAGTTCCTCACCACCCTCACAAAACAGATTTTTAAAAAATATTTTGTCTAAACCTACTTTCTTTCAGTTTTGAGCCATTCYCCCTTGTCCTATCACTRTATTCCCTTGTAAATAGTCTCTCTCCATTTTTCTTGTAAGCTGGCTTCAGGTGCTGGAACACTGTAATTAAGTCAACCTTCTCTTTTCCAGGCTGAACATCCCAAAYCTCTCAGCCTTTCCCCATTGCAGATGTGCTCCATCTCTTTGATCACCTTGGTGTTACTCCTCTGGACTCTCTCCAACAGCTCCATGTCCTTCCTGTGCTGGGACCCCAGGGCTGGAGGCAGCTCTGCAGGTGGGATCTCACCAGCGCAGGGCAGTGGGGCAGAATCCCCTCCCTCCCCTGCTGCCCACGGGGCTCTGGATGCAGCCCAGGACACACTTGGCTTTSTGGGCTGGGAGTGCCYMTGGCTGGCTCATGTCCAGCCTCTCACTCACCTGCATCCTGTTACATCCTGGTCACTTAAGTCCAGGGCCAAACCAAAGTTCTTTTGCCAGATAGATGGAAAGGAGAAAATCCCAACCAGATGTTCTCAAGAGGTAAAAACCACACAAAAGCTTACTAGTAAATCATAGAAAATTAGGAGTAAGATACAAAAGAGCAAAAGAGTGAATAAAATTCATCATTTATTACAGCCTAGGCTTATCCCATTGAACATAGAAAACCTTTAAACCCATTTGATGTTACATTCTGTGAGAAGAGTTTGAGGAAGAAGAAAGGGAGAAAAACAGAAAGATAGGACAGATGTAGAAAAACAGATATAGCTACCACCTCCTGGGTTCCAGCCACGTAAAGCTCCAAGATGAAGGTAGGGTTAAAGAACAACATGCTTGCCTCCTTGTGGTCAGCCTTCTTAAGGACTCTTCCAGCTGGGATTTTTGGTTGCTTGGCTACTCAGGGGCTGGGTTAGGCAGCACCTGGGGGGCTACCTCCCTTGTGTCATGACTGGTGGATGCTGTGGGGCTGGGGAATATGGGGGGAGGGCAACACTTCACCAGAGCAAGGTCCCAACCAGATCCACTCCCTACCACACATTCGAAGCCCCCAAGAGGTCTCAAAACAGATTACTTTCCCCAGTCTTTGACACACTCCAAAGTCCTTCTGGGCAGGGCTACTCTCAATATGTCCATCCCCAGTCTGAGTTGGTACTGGGCTTACTCTGACCCAGGAATTGCAGCACCAGCTCTAGGCCTTGTTAATCCTCATTAACCGTTGTTAACTCTACTGGATGAGCCATTGACTACTGTCCTCTGGATGGAACCAATTCTTCATCCACCAAACAGTCCACCCATTAAATCCATCTCTCTTAAATTTAGAGAGCAGAAAGTTATGGGAGACTGCACCAAAGGCTTTAAAGAAGTTCAGATAGACAACATTTGCATCTCTTCCCTTGTCCTCTGATGTAGTCACTCAATCATAGCAGACCACCAGGTTGATGCAGCAACTTGGTGAAGCCCTTGCTGATGCCATTCTGGSTGTCTTACTTAGATCACCTTTCTGTTATCCATGTGCCTAAAYATAGCTTCTTTATGATCTTTCTAGGCACAGAGGTGAGGTTGATAGGTTGGTAATTCCCAAGATACTCCTTTCTACCCTTTCAAAYGTGTAAAATGTTACTGTTTTTCCACTCATCTGGAACTTCACCTGACTGCCATGGCTTTTCAAGTATCACAGAGAATGGCATAGCACTACATAAACCAATTYCTTCAGGTTTCCCAGATGCATCTTATTTGGGTCCACAGACTTATGTACATTCAGTTTCCTCAAGGGGTCACAAACCTGATCTTCTCTTACAGTGGGACTTTGCTCCTCTGGTTCCTATCTATGTCTTCACTGACTTGAGAAGTTTGGGAAGAGAGATCATTATTGAAGACCAAGGCAAAAGGCTTTAAGTACCTCAGCCTTCTCCTCATCAGATGTCACCAGATTACCAGCATTGTTTTTGGGGGAGATACATTCCTTTTCAGTTAACACACCTGTAGAAAGCCCTTCCTGTAACAGTGTTCTTTGCCAGCTTCAGTTCCAGCTTTACCTTGGCCTTCCTCTTCCCATCCTTAAACATCTCTATACCCTACACATCTCTATACTCTTCCCAGGTCCTAGCTTCAACTGCCTGAGCATTCTTCTTCCCTTTTAGTTTTACCAGCAGTCCCAACTCAGCCATGCTGGGCTCTTGTCTTCCTTGCCCAATGTCTCGCTCTTGGGGGCTGTTATCTCTTGCACCATGTTAAGACTTTCTTAAAGATCTGCCACTTCTGTTCCACCCCCTTGTCCCTGAGTACAGTTTCTCAGGGCATCCCTTTGACTATGACTTTGAAGAGTTTGAAGTTTGCTTTCCTGAAGTTGAGGGGTCTAACTTTACTCATTAACTGTCCTGCATCTCTCAGGACTGCAAACTCCATCAGTGCATATCATTGCAGCCCAGGCTGCCTCCAATCCTAGTATCTCTAAGCAGCTTCCTTGTGTTGGTGACCAACAGATCCACTGCATTCCTCTGATAGGGTTGTCTATTATCTAGGACACAAAGTTACCCTCCATGCATTCCAGGAGGATTGGAATCGCCTGGATTCTCTATAGCTGGCTGTACTACTTTCCCAGTAGATGTCAGGGTAGCTGAAGTCCCCTAGGACAAGAGGCTGTGAACACAATGCCTCCAAACAAAGCCTGGAGCAGGAAGGCTTTCTCAATGGGCTCCCCTTCAACAGGCAGCCTGTGGTAGACACCAGCCATGAAGTTCCCTTTGCCACATCAGTCCCTGGTATTTACCAACAGACTTTTGACTTGCTGTGTAAAAATGGTGTGTTGGAGGAACTATGCAGGAGTAAGCCACAAATTCTACCAAAATCTCAAACTTTTCAGCATCAAATGAAAGGTGAATTGTTTTGAGGCTTTTAAAATTCTACTTTAAAATTGATACCGCTTGTCATCTTAACTTTTTTAAAGTACTCTAATTAAGTACAGCTTGTATGTTGATGAACAGTGGGAAGAAAAATAGCAGCTTCAGATGAAGAAAACACAGGAGATGCTAAGCTTGCTCTTTTCAAAAACAACAGTCAAACTAAAACCTCTGCTACATGTTACACTGAGTAGGTAATACAAACAAAGCAATGATAATAAAGCTCATGTGAGCCAAAGATTTACAAGATCTTGAGTGGGACCTGGCAGAAAGAACGGCTCAATGACCAGCAGAAGAGAAGACCTATCAGTCCAAAAACATCCCTAGAAGCAGATACAACATTCTGTTTTCAGCAGAGCAGCACAACTTTAAAAGCTTGCCACTTAGGAGAATTGTTTTGTCTCATGTATTTCAGTTTGAGACAAAACAAATTCCCAGTCATGGTCCAGAACTACCAAAACTCAGGAACATTCTAATCTACACTGGAACACCAGCAACACACAGTTAAAATAATAGCAAATCAGCAACACAAAACTCAGTGAAAAAAACTGCCAGCTGAACAGGGCTTCTAGGCACCTGCACAAGATGCTTAGAGCACAGCTCAGGCTGTCAAATAAGAAGTGAATCTTGTCAATGCAGAGATGATGTAGGTTATAAACCCAAATGTCTTTTTATTTAGATAATATATGGCAGTCTTCCTTGCACTTAGATAGCTCCATGTGTAAAGACACAGCCAGACATTGAGGGAAGGAGAGATGTGGTAATGGATAAGTGGTTAACCCTTAAATCCTATTGTAAGAAAGATACCAGTATTGTTCAAAACAAAAAAAGAGTGATAGTTAGAAAACGAGGAGTTCTAAAGTTCATGCCATCATTGACTTTTCCTTTTGAGCATCAATTTATCCACATTTTAGTGTCAGTTTTCCCTTTGATACACACAAATGTCATTTAACATCTAGTTTTACAAGCATGTAAAACAATTTTAGTATAGCATTTTTAGATCTGACAAATTAGGATTAATTCAGAATTGCCATTTCAGCTATTTAACATGCAATTTCTAAATAACCTGGAAGGATCCTGAGACATCTCATTAATAAGTTTATTAATTTTTAGAGCTTAAGAGCAAATGTCAGCCTACTATTATATGCTATTCAAATCAATATGCAATKCACTTTAAATATCAGTTTTATGAAACTATATAAAGATTGCTTATTAATCAAGTGCATATAAATCTATAGACAAAATTCAAATGTATAAAATGTTTGCATTTTATATTTTGGATTTTTAAGAAAGCCAAAATTAAAATTACAAGATTGATTTGCATAGATTATAATACCTGCTTCCAGAAAGATAATTGCTCTTCAGAAACAGGACCTASTCTTGAAGATTATTAATTGATATTTCTTATGAACCTATTAAATTTACAAAATAAAGTCAGACCAACAGTACCACAGTTATAAAAACTATATTAGCAAACTCACGGGGTGCAGTTGGAAATGAGCTACTTGAAAATAGTTGCCCGAAGCTTTGAGGTGTGTAAGTGAACTCTAGTGCCACCTAATAACCAAACTGACAGGAAGGGCTCTTTTCGTATGTATGAAGGACATAATAATTCTATTGTACATCACACAGATCTGAGAAGAAAACTCACCAATTCTTCAGACAATAACCCTGAAAGTGAAAAGTACTAGATTCCACTTGCCAGCATCAACCAAACTCCRTATTTAATGTAGCCGCCCTCAGAAAGGGCAGGGAATGAGGTACAAAAGAAAGCAGGAAACATATTTCATTGTTTTAACAAAAATGTTGAAGATAAAATAACTAATTGCACTGAGCTCTCATTTTTAAGTGCCATGGAAGTAAGTAACAATGGAAAGTCTACTAGTGACAGCACTGTAAAAATGTTCTCACAAGTTTGTCCACTCAGATGACAGATGCACCTTAGGTCACTTCTACAGAACAGTTTTCATATATGTCTTTCTACATTTATTGTAAAAACACTGTTGGCATTTTAAAGGTGGAAATAGTACTGTAGGGACTTAAAACATATCTGGCACTCTTTATGCTAACTTTCTGCCAGACACAAAGCACAAATGGCTGCCTGCACTGCCACCATCCCAATTCATGGTCCAGTGGTGCTGCTAAAACCTGATGATGCTGCCCTCACAAACAGCTGCCCCTAGTCAGGGGGCTCTCTCGTTTCTATGGGCAGAAATGTGTTCTTGACACTCAGAATTGTAAAAGACTCCCAAGAGTTAAAATAAAAATTCTCACCTAGTTTTAACTAGATGCTTTTGGCATTTTAGATACTTTTATTTCTGAACCTTAACCTAGCCTTCCAGAAAACAAAATAAAACAAAACAAAACAAAACCCACACATATTAAAAGCAAATTATCTCACAGTCTAGCTAAAGGTGATGGAATGAAATTTACTTGTCAGGAAAAAGAAATTGCTTTCATTAATCATATGTGGGAAAAAAAGCCTCACTTTTCCTACTACTTGGAAGTTTTAAGTAATGCTAACTTGAATTAATGAACAAGTTGTAGATTAGTTTCCCTTTTTCATGTTTTTGTGATCTACAATGCATGTTTTAGGGTCTCCTATGCTACTGTGTGAGGATTTGTAAAGTAGCTGTGGTATTCYTTTACTGTGATTAATTGGTTGATTTCTGTTACGGAGATTGCAGGTTTTTATACTTTTTCATTATAAATGATTGACAGAAAAGTAACATCCTGGCTACACACATGGAATCACAGAGTCATAGAATATCTCGGGTTGGAAGAGACCCATAAAGATCATTGGATCCAACTCCTTGCTCCCTGTAGGACAGCCTAAAACTAAACCATAAATGCATAAACTTATCTGAAAGATGAGAAGAAAACAGCAGATCCACAGTAGCAAGAGCCCTAGAAGCCTGCTCAAATTAAAGCATCAGAAACAGCTGAGTGTCAAACACAACAACTCCTCTTCTACCTTTGAAGAAAACACTTGGAAGCCTGGTTTTATTTGAGATAGTACCTCTTTTTCAAGGTGTTTTAAATACTTGACATGAAAAGGACTTTTAGCAAATTTTCAAAAGACAACAAAGTCTTGCCACACTGGAGATATAATGCATATTCTAAATCTTTTGTGCAGAAATCAATTCAATAGAACATACAATAAAAGCATAATACCAGCATTTCCATAGGCTTTATGTTAGCACACTGCTTCAATAATAAATTATCGGGCTTTATTTTAACTGCTAGACTGCAGTTGCAAAAATAATGGCAACACTGTAAAATAATTGTGTTGTTTATTTACAATAAAACACAATTGATCATATGTGTATATGTTCTTGGCAATTGATATGGGCAATTTATAATAATTTATCTGAAACCTGAAAACTTGTATCTCAGAAACTCCAGATGACTGTATATCGTCGGAGTCCTTCCCAGCCTTTCAGATAGTCCCTTTCATTTTATCTTCACAATATCATTGCAAACATAGGGAAAYGATGACATTTACAGATGGGAACTACAGAAAGATTGAAGATTGCTCAAATGAACCAGCAAGACTCTCTCAGTCATCTTGTCCATAAACAACAACTTAGAGAAATACCTATCTACGCCTGGTATTAGCCTACACCTATTTGGATTTGAGGTATTACTCTCTATAAGTCTTTGGAAACACCTCCTTCTCTTCAACTGAGCAAGACTAATATTACAAGAACCCATTGGGAAGACATTCCATTTCTTCCTCATTTCCCTGTCTTCTGTCAGCTCAGCTGCACAGTTCCACGACTTAATTTCTAACTGACAAGAGATGCTAGAGAATTAATTCAGTAAAGCAGTGGGTAATACCCTGCTACCCAGTGAGGTAAGTCAGCCTGGTAAAGAGTCAAGGCTGATGCCAGAGGAAGAAATCCAAAATCTCCCCTTCAGTAACATCAATTGCATTTTTCAAAATTTCAGTCCCAAGATGATTGGGCAGTGCCTGAGTGATTGTTATATACACTGTAGGTTAAACTGCCCCAGGAGGAGGGATCAGCACTACACCTTCAGGTGAGAGCAATGGTAAAGACAATTTCTTTGAAAGAGCAAGTAGCTGCCTCACTGTAACAGAGCTGCTGTTGACTGTTGTGCTATGCATCCCATTAGTGTGACTCCTGATCAAAGCATGAGCCATCTTCCTTTTTTGAAATAAGAACTAAGAAAGACATTTTCCTCTAAAGGGAATTTTACAAGCTTACAAGCTGAGAAGCTATAGAACAAAACTATGGCAACTACTGATCTCATTTCAAAATCTAAATGGGAYTTTGTGCACACAATGAAATCTAAGGTCTTTAAAATATTAATCCAAAGAGATATTTTAAAAAATCAAAGAAATACTATTACAGGTACTTTGCAAGTCTCATGTTAATATTCTTATRTTAATAGAAATGCTCCCATAGTGCAGATATATTGATATTTTAAAATCTTCATGGAACATCTACGTGGAAACTCTATGGAATCTAAGCTAAGACAGAAAAGTCAAAGGTAATTTTTTTTTGTATAGCTGGAAGAAAATAAACTGATACCAATACGTAATCAGTTCAATCTCTCCTCAATGTCTATGATTTACATTATACACATATCCAAATGTTGCATGTCTATGTCTTATTTCTCACGTAAATGATAGCCTATTTCAGGTTGACAATTCATTTCAGTGAAAAAAAAATTTTCATGAATCCAGGTCTAATAAGGTAGTTCACAAAATGTAAACAGTGTCTGAATACTTTTTATTTCAAATACAATTGAGCACACATACAACATTTTATAGGAAGAAACTGAAGTTACTCTGTTGCCTAGACCTGTTTCCTTTGGCCGTGTGCTGATAACAGGTTAATGATGTAACAGTTACTCAAAGAAAGTTTTTTAATAACTATGTTCTACTCTACCCAAGTATATTCCCTGCTTTAACTGTGCTTTTCTTGAAATCTCTGTGTAAGTTATTCTACAATGTCTAGGAGCACCAAGAAAAACTAAAACTACCTTCATGTTCTGGGGGAGAAAAAAAAAAAAGGTGCAGCAGTGAACGTTCTGCCTATAAGTAGAAGAAATGGACTGTAGCTGATAGAAAATAATAAACAGGGATCAATAGAAAGCAGATCTACATTTTCACACACTTTGTTTAGCACATATCCCACGTCCACCTACTGCCAATTCTGTTTGCTGCTGTAGCAGAAGAATGTAACAGACATGTTAGGCAGCTGCTCCAGGCTTTTTAGTCACTCATGTTTGCTTCTGAGTAGATGAACCCAGCCATATAGTACATTCATGTGCAACAAGTATGATAAAAGAACAGTATCACATAATAGCAATCACTGGCAAAGTGACTGCCTGAAGAAGATAGATAGGAATCCAATGGAAAACAAGACAATTGGAAGAACACACGTGCAAGAAGTCAGGATTCCTGAGAAAAGGACACAATTATAAGAATGTGGGTAGGGGTCCATCTTGTCCAGCTCTCACTGCCAGCAGTAGAAAACAGATGTTATTTAGGGTATATCCCCATTTAGAGATAATTATCTGTGATTTAAAAAATATCTCTTCTGGACCTCTTGATGCTGTGTGTCTCTATAGTCTACTATAGAGTTCAAGCAAAAGTTCACTGCCAGTTTTGTAGAAAAAAAAGGGGGGAGGGGCTTACATTTTAAGAAGTGCTCTTCTTACTAGCTATTTCCTACTAGTTTAAGGAGTGCCTCTGATTTTMGGACTTGCTAAAAATAATACTATGGCTTTACATGACTTGATTACATTGCTCTTCAKCTCTCTTCTCCAACAGCTACTCCACCAGCTCTTTCAATCTTACTTTTAGAGAGTGGGCAATTACTCCACTCTCTAAATGATAGGACAATAGCATCATACCCTGTAAAGAAAGACAGAAATCAAGTAAAACAATTTCACAGTTTTTAAAATTCATGGTTTCATGCTCCTCAAGAAGAGGAGAAGTTTCTGTTTRGGATAGGCAGAAGAGATTATTTCAGAAAACCTAGTTGATTTAAATTTATAACTGGAGTATTTTCTTTTACTGTGCTTAGTTACAGGGAAGATACTAYCCATTCAGCTCAAGTCAACTATTCAGAGTTATTACCTTTGCCCAATTAAGTACTTGGCCATTATACACATCAATAATATTTGCAATGTTGTTCCCTATTTCTTAAGCAGCAGATGTTAATAGAATCCATAACTCATTTTCTGAATGAATGGAGACTATATATGTATGGTCAGTGACTAACAATATTCCAGAGACCTGGAATTATTACAGTGCACAAGTACTGTCTTTTTTGTTACTCTGCATTGACAACATTTGTCTTTTTTGTTGTTCTGAGCTATACTGCCTTTGTTTCTTCTCTTACAAAGTCTACTTTTAGCTTCCATAAAAAGGTTTTAGTCCCTTAATTGTGGGCAAAGTATGATCCAACTGCATCACTAGAGCTTAGAGACAACAGAGAAAAAATACTTTTCTGTACTATTTAGGGGTCAATTAGGCATTTTGGGCAAATCACTTTATGAAAAATGTAAATATTATTACAATATTCTAAATATTATTACAACAYCATATCTGGCTTAAGTACTTTTAAAAATGATTGTAGTTTTTACTAGATGATTTACAGCCTAGCTTCAATTTGTTATGCAATGATTTCATCATCTTCCCTGATTATTATTTATTGTGAAAATCTCACCTGTCAGAATAGGCTTCTTTTGTTGCAAGTTTCTGCTCACTGTCTATAATGAAATGAAACTCTAACTTAATTTTAGTTTTCAACCTTCTTCTTTTGTATAGTATAATCAACAACTTTTGCACGCTGCTAAGCAGCAAATGTAAATTAATACTCTTCTCAGGCAAAGTTTTCCATGTTATTTCCTATAAAATTAATTTACTTGTGTTGAGCTCTTTTGTAGACACATAGCAGGAAAGCCTAGCCCTGTCATTCTGTTTCTGAAGAAAACATGGTCAAGTTCCCAAATCTGCTCTCACACCTGCATGTAAACAGGCCAGCTTGTCATGAACAGTTCATCATCTGAGAATTTACCACAAGTTGTAACATTCTTATAAGCCCTTCTAAAGTTCCTAGTAGAATAATAAATTTTCTCCTTTAAAAAAATATAAAAAWTTTGCAGTTAAACAGCAGCATGGACTCTTTCTTATTGACACCTTCTCTTGTGGACAGGCAGTTTCCCAAGACAAGGTAACCTGATAAAACCAGGCTTAATATTTTTTCTCTCACCCAAAGAAAATTCCTGCCTAGACATATCTATTTATGCACTCTTACTCTTGTTTGGTGCAGGTGAAAAAAATACCTTTCCTGGAAGCAGTTCCATGTGTTCTGCAAAAGCCTGTAGGTAAGATATGACATTAGGAAGATCTGAGCTTTTCTCCTTGATACATGTTTTTGCGGAACTTTTATGACAGCATTTACTTCCTCCTTCTTTCTCCCTTCTCTAAACATTTATGTGTTCGAATTCAAGGTAGTTTATTACAATCTAATATGTGTATGCTACAAAGGAGTCCAAAGTAAGCAGCAATTTACCCAGATAACACACATAAATTCCCATAACCTCAACCATTAAACACAAAACACCTACTAAGAAAATGGCCATGCCCTACCTACCATTCAAATAACCATCTGTTGGAATTGATACATGCCTTTGGAACAAGTAACAGTATATTAAGGAACTGGATTTACTTGATATGCATCTGAAGGAAATTAAAAAGGACATTCAGACCAGCAAGGATTTAAGTCCTTCGCATCCTCCTTCTGTTTACTTTAAACTCTATGTTTCTGAATAATACAACAGAAAATATATTAGAGATGGCTAAGCATTGTGTTTGAAAATAAAGATTCCRTGTGAAAAATGAAGCTTGCCTTCATTTATTAAATTCTAAACAGGTTGGATGAAAAAGAACAGAAAAGTCAACAACTTGTTTTTCTTGATCTTTGCAGAAAACTGGAAGTGAAGTTTTGCCTTGCCTTGGAAAAAAGAAAATAAGGGAAAACAGAATTTTTAAAAAATATTGACTGATTATGAAAAAGGATAGACTTCTGCTCCAAAAAATATTAATGGTACTTTCTTGTGCCTCTGCCAATTGTTACAATTACTATAAGCAGGGCTATGTCATCTAGGAGAAATAAATCGTTTAAACCACCAAGTTTTAGATCAATCTGACAAGCTGATCTTCAGTTGAATATTGGCAACAATAGTCAGTATTTTGTTCCTTTGACAATGTTATTGTTCTCTTTTAAACATGTTCTTTTGCTATATCCCTTCATTTTCCTCTCGCACTTGGCTTTTCTATTATTCTCTTAAAAAAAAAAAAAGGAAGAAGAAAAATAAAAAATGAAGTTGGTCTAAGGCAGCTAGAAACAGAATAGGGGTACTCAGAGAAGTGGAACTAATTTTTTTTTAATTCTGCCTTCTTTTGCACACACCACCTGTCCTTCTCTTTTGATTCTTTTTATTAATTTGAGCATTCACAAGTGCTTTAACGCAAAAGGAATAGCTGTTAAGAATTTTAAAAAGCCAAAATAAACACAAACAAAAAACTAAAACCCCCACACCAAAAGCTGTCAATCTTACAGCAGCTTTTCCTTCTATATACTTGTACAACAATAAATTTTTCTAAACAGGGAAAAAAAAAAAAGCCTCCTAAGGAAATTGCAGTATGAGACGTCTTTTAGCTTAACAAAGATCATCCAGTTATGGATAACAAGGATTATGTCAGCCAAGTCCCGACTGATTGCCTTGTGTAGCGGATTGAGGCGCTGCAGTGCATGAGTCAGACATCCTGGAATGGTTTTTCCGCTCCTGTGATGTTAATGCCTTTTTTCACTAGAGGGAGCCAAAATCCCTCTATAYGTAGTTGTAAAGCTCATCTTTCCAAGTTTTCAGTGCTGTCCTGTGTTACCAGTTACTGTGGRAAAGATAAATGTGCTACTCCTGGAATATTATTTTTATTATCAATAATATTAATATATTAATGCAGCTGGAAAAGGAGAAAATTCAAAAGATACTGGCTTGGTCGTGCTGGTACAAGTTTACAGGATTTTGGCAGCTGAATTTAAAAGTTTTGGGTACAGCAACAAGTTTTGACTTTGCACCCGAACACTAGTACGGWAATCACTTCACATGTAATCATCTCCCACTAATTCATGCTCAGAACAGGACTGTCTCAGCGTCTCTGTTTTCACTGACGGGGAATAGCCCAGAAGATATGCTAACTTCAGGGTGCATGCTGCCAAGGCAAAACAGGGGTAGTGATTCCATGGCACAACAAGAAGTGTGAGGGGCAGTACACTAAAGAGCTCTCCTCATTCCAGTCGGCAGTCCTTCTAACATGAAAATTTTGTACGGGACCTCAGAGCTGATGAGGAGTTGTAGAACAGGATCAGCAACATTTTTGTAGCTTGGCTTCATGATATGTACGTTTTGCAGTAACTCAAACTTGGCATTTGCCAAGCAAGCACTTGGGGGAACTGCACAACTAAACGTGGCTTAACCATGTTCATCAGATCACATCTGGAGAACACAGGGCTAATTTTGAGTGTTACAAGGAGAATGCTCAAATGGCTTTTAGGCTGAAAAACTGAGCTTCTCTATCGTTTTGATGATGTGAGAAAGGTCAAAATTTTTTTCTTATGTATCTTTGATGACTCCTGTGATTTTGCAATACTGGATTTCTGTTTGGCAAAAGGCTTCATAGAAAAAATGAAAGAATTGTATTTGGGGACTTAAGAGTTTAGACTTTTCTTTCAGTTTTCTTTTTTTTCCTTCCTTTCTTTTCCCCTTTCTTAATAACTCCAGAATACTAAGGCCTTAAGTTACTGAAAATCAAATTTACATTTTCTTAGCTAGAAATCTTCTTTATCTAAAAAAAAATATACAAGACAATTCAGTTTCCAATTGTTATCTAGATTACTATTCTCTTTTGGTTTATATTTGGTTTTGGTTGTTTACAAAAATTTATTTAGGACAAACAACAGCTCACATCGACCCTATTGTATACACCATCACACATTGCTTTTTCTTTAGATYATTTACTGGATGAAAGGGATATAAGGGACAAAATGCTGATGCTGTTGGAAAAAGGTGACCATTAAGGCCCCTGCCAACCCAAACCATTTTCTGAATTATGACATCAGAAAAAGGAAGAAAAAATAATAAGACATCATCTAATCACTGGTTAATCTTGAAAGCAAGAGGTCTTTCTTAGTTTCTAATGGAGAAGGGAATTATCATGCTGTTTTTCAGAGAAATTTTAATTACCCATATCAAAATATCTTTTAGAGGATCCTTAATAGAGAGTTCCTTATTTTTTTTTCCCAGTCAATTTCAGATTTTTTTTACCCAAACAAGTTTTACCTTTTATCCAATCTCATTGTTCTGGAGGGGGAAAACATGCAAGAGAGTAGGGAAAGTAATTTTCTTTTTTAACCAGGAGAAGTAACTCTCATAGATTTGCAAATGTAGCAGGACAGCGAAGTCATATTTTGGTATCTTTATTGAACTGCATTTGTTCTTTGAACTTACAGCCATATACTTGCAAAGTTTGATAGGATTTTAGACTTGTTTCAAAAAATTACATAAATAATTTGGACATAAAAGTGGAACTTTCTACACATGATAGGAATTAAAGGGAGGTAATATTTGTTTGTTTTAAAACATCATCCAGGTCTAATGAAAAAAACAAACTAAACCAAACCAAAAGATAAGAAAAAAACATTGGCTTCAGAATCTAAAATCCCTTCAATCTTCAGATCTGGACAGTGTCAGATTGTGAATGCACATCTAGTGTCTACATTTTAACTACCACGGCAGCTTCAGCTGCCTGCACTAATGACTCATGACTGTCACTCCTGCCCTTCCATTGCATTAGTGAAATTAAGAGCACTTACAGCTGTCTCTGTTGATGACAGAGTTTCCTTGTATATTTCTCCAAAGCACAACAGCCTTGTCTCCTTCACCATCCACCTCTGCACTGTCCAAATCTCGGTCCAAACACAATGCACCTGGGGATACCTTTTAAGGAAGCTCTCTCAGTGAACCCTAAAGGAACTGTACCTTACTTTGCATAACAGAACTGTGCTCGAAAGCCCTTTAGAGATCTAATAAAGCTCTCTAAGTACAGAAAGAGGAAGTAGCAGCTAAGCAAGTAAAGACTGCCTAATAATAATTTGCACTGTAGTAATAGAGTTATGCATTAGAGTCTGTATTGTCCCTGGCTGGGATAGAATTATGGTTCCTCATAGCAGCCTGTACAGTGCTGCACTCTGCATCAGTGACCAAAACAGTGCTGATTAACACACCGGTGTTTTGGTTATTGAACCGGGCTTGCACGGTCCAGGCCCTCTCTGTCCTTGCAGCAAGCAGGCCAGGGGTGAGCAAGAGCCTCTCTGGGAGGAGGAGCAGCCAGGACAGCTGACCCTACTAAACAAATGCAAACGCCATATGCCATACAATGACATGCTCAGCAGTCAGAACTGGGGGTGTAGTCTTTCCAAAAAAGCCAATTTCAGACACAACCTGGGCACTGATGTGCTATTTGGAGATGGCAAGTCACTGCCATGACAATACTTTTTTCCCCCCTCTCTTGTTCATTACTTACCTGTTCTTATCTCAACTTACAACTTTTCCTTAATACAAAAAGCGAGAAGTATCTCTTTAAGCAGTGTGCCTGTTCAGTCCATGGATCCCCTTGTGGAATTTTCATTCAGGGGGAAGCAGAATGTGGAGGTTGATGTGGAATTTTCATTCAAGGGGAAAAGGAATGTGGAGGTTGATGTGGAATATGTATTTACTTTTTAGGTCAAATTAGGATTTAGGCTCTTCACATTTTCTTGGAAGGAATAAAGTAATTATACAGAAAATAAGTTTTCTCATTCTTTTATTCTATTAAAAAGAAAATAAAATTGTTGGCTAACAAATTCAGTTTCAATAAGCCCAGCAGCAATTTTGTAGGCCTTTATACTTCCATCTAAGAAGGTCAAAATGTTTAAGTTGAAATTTTGACTCCTAATTTTAGAGTTTTTAGATAATAGAATCATAGAATCACATAGTATGCTGATTTGGAAGAGACCCATCATGATCATCTAGTCCAACTCCTGGGCCTGCACAGAACACCCCAAGCATCCTACCACAGACCTGAGAGCATCGTCCAAACACTTCTTGAACTCTTTCAGGCTTGGTATTGTGACCACTTCCCTGGGGATCCTGCTCCAATGCTCAAGCATCCTGTGGGTCAAAAACGTTTTCCTGATATCCAACCAAAACCTCCCCGATCCAGCTTCAGGCCATTTACTGCAGTCCTGTCACTGGGCACCACAGAGWAGAGATCAGTGTCTGCCCCTCCTCTTTGCCTCACGAGGAAGTTGTAGACTATGATGAGGTCTCTCCTCAGTTAGATAAAGTGACCTTAGCTGCTTCTCATATGGCTTCCCCTCCAGACCCTTCAGCATCCTCACGGCCCTACTCTGAATGCTCTCCAATTGTTTAATGTCTTTCTTATATTGTGGCACCCAAAACCGCCCCCAGCACTCGAGGTGAGGCTGCCCCAGTGCAGAGCAGAGTAGGACAATCCACTCCCTTGCCTGGCTGGCAATGCTGGGGCAGGCTATGATTGGCCATCTGGGCTGCCAAGGCACTGCTGACTCATGTTCAATTGCCATCAAGCAAGACCCCCAGGTCCCTTTCCATGGCTCTGCTCTCCAGCACCTCATTCCCAGTTTATACACACAGCCAGGGTTGCCCTGTCCCAGGAGGAAAATCCAGCATTGGTCCTTATTAAACTTCATAGTATTGGTGATTGCCTAATCTCTAATTTTCTATAAGATTTTCCCACCTGGGCTACCACTATTGGATTGTATTTTTCCCTATAAGTAATGCCTTTCACTATCACTGATTTAAAATTTATAATGCAAAAAAAAACCCAGTGACATATCTTACATTCTATTACAATGATTGATATCTGCTTCCAACAAAATCCTTTTTATTCCACAAAGGTTTATGTAATTATGTTTCAAAAAATAATWGTGAAACACCCTCCTCTACTTCAGAACTTGTAAAGGACATTAGATAAATTAATGATTGATTAATTTAATGCATTCTAGCATTCTTTATATCTATAAGTATATAAATCTATAACTATAATCAATTCACCCTGCTTAAGCAGTAATTGTTCAGAGCTCTTCATTCAATCAAGAAAGAGCAGGCCAACACTCAGAAGGACACACTTAGTAAAATAATTATTTCAAAATTGACTCACCATTATGTCCTCATTGACAAGGTATTTGCATTTTTTAAAATCAAATAATTTTTCCAGTTAATGACCAGACTAGCCATTTCTTTGTCCCTTTCTAGTATCCCTGTAATCATATTAAGTATCAGAAAGGTCAGCAATGAGAGATGAAAGATAAAGGTCTCAAGTTTCAGTTTAGTCATTTTCCTTTAATATTTCTCAATTATCTCCAGACTTCATCCTTCTAGAGGAAAACAAGATCTTCCAGTTTTTGAATTAATCTAAGTTACTTTTAACAATCTGGGGCGAAAAAGCCAATCACAAGACAACAAACCCAGTAAAACCTAAAGGCAAGTCAACAGCAATGGTTTAGAATTAGTGGACCTACATAGTAGTTCAATGGTTATTACAATTCAACTATGTCTACTTCAGGACTATCAGTTCTGATTAAAGTAATATAAAGATCTGTAAGACTTACTGACCCTTTAAACCTATACTGAAGATTCAGTTAAATAATTCTGGATCTAGCTGGAATTCTCACTGATGCTCCTTATAATGCACACTGGCAAACTTTAACAAATTTCACCAAGTTTCAGAATACAAACATAAGAACATGTTAGATCATGCCTTTTTTACATTTAGTCTTAATTTAAGTTCAAGTGCCAGTAGTTTCTCACATTGTAAATTGCCAATGTTAAAACACAGATTTAAAAACTATTATAAAAAGTATTATTCCCATTATTATTAAAAATTATAAACTAAAACAGTTTACTACTATAAACTGTTCCAACATTATGGAACTAAATCAATTTAATAAAGAATAAAATTTACACTATCATTGGAGAACATCCACAATTCTAGTTTTTAAAAATGCTGATTGTTCCACTTACGGTTTTCTAGAGCTCGTTTCATAACAAAATTGTTAATAATGTGGGGGATTTTCCCCTGAACTTTAGTATGTATTACGAAAAACTAGTATTTCAGACAAAGTAAAACTACCACTACTACAAAAACTACTACTACCAATTGTAAACTGTCTGTGAAAGGCTGTATTTACATAGGGAAAAATGTTTTAACGAGATTAGTTTCCAAGTAGAATTTCCAATGAAGAATAGGTTACTTCAAGAAGTAAAAAGGACATCTACCAATAAAAGAAAATTTACTGTATTAAATAAGTCACTGATTTTTATTTATGCAAGGATTCACACCAACTACATCTCAGATTTCAGGCACACACAAGTACTAGAATGTACTGAATACAAACTTTTGCACAACAGCTACACAATAACCCAGAATCTGTTGGTGAAGCACTACTATTTTTAATTTACCAATAGCTTCTCAAAGTTGAACAGCTACACAGCATATTTCTTTTTTATTTTCTTTATGTTGGGCAACGTTGGCCACTATAATAATTCCATTTTCTTCCTAAGGATGACCAACAGGATAGTACAAACCTTAGAACACAATATAATTTATATTACAAAGAAAGACGTGATACAGTGATGTATCCACCCAGATGGAAGCAATTACACTTGGAAATGAAACTTCAAGAAGTCATGACCACGTACTTTCTTAGAACTCACACCTAAGCATAAAACAGGCAATTCCCTAAGATTTTAAATTAAAGCACTTCTTTTCTCAATCTGTCACAGAATGACAATTCAATTCTTTAACATGATCCTCAATGACACGAAAGTGATCATCTCTGTTTCTTACACACACACACAGTCCAGCTGAAAGCTGAATTCTTCTCAGTCTCAGTTTGTTCATTCTTTTATACCATACCTCCTCAACACTTTAACCACAGGCTGCAGTATTCACTAGCTGTCTTGTTTCCTTCCRTGTGCTCTGACTCATAGAATTTTCTTGGATGAAAAAAATTAACATTTTGGGATTTCCCTCTTTATCTCAAAATGAAGTTAAAATCTGAGTTCAGGATGAAAAGGGTTAAAGCTTACAAGAAAAGATCCAGCAGTTTAATTACCAGGTTCCTGCACAAGAAAAATGCATGTGCAAATCCAACTTCTGAGTCAGACAAAAAAATTAAACTGATGATTTAAGTCTCAGTGGAGGACACAAACAATTAATTTGCTACCTTTTCTGATTACTCTTGCCTCTTCTTTCCTTAATTATCCTTTGCTCATCTGCTGGCTGATTACCAAGCTTACGTTCTTGTAAGGGAGAAACTACATAATATGCTGTTTAATTTTTGGTAGGGATATGCTTTGTAAACACAAAGGAGAACCACTATTAAAATCATAATTTGCAAGCAGCTTTCCACAATGTTTCTTTTTGGATATTAAAATTACTTCCAAATCCTATTCCTTAAAGATATGACATAATCAGTGTGTATTGAAGGAAGCAACACATATTCRTATGTATAAGATATAATTTATAAATATAAATATAATACATATAAATTATACTTATTATACAGGTTTTTCTACTGAAGATAGAGACATACATAGTCTCACTCTCATTTATAAGCTGTACATGGGCTCCTAGAGTTGTTTCTGAAGGGCTGATTTTCAAAACTATTTAAAATACAAACAAACAAACCCCCCAAAATCACAGCACTGTGAGAGCAAATATTTTTTAGCTAGTAGAATAATGACTTTAAGACATAGTTATTTAGGGACAAGCTGATTCAATTCTTTGGTTTGCTTGTTACAAAACCCTATCTTAATTTTCCAACAGGAGAAATCATGTCTTGGAATTGTGACTTATAAGAAACTTTTTTCAGGTTTGACTTACCTCATGATTGTGAAGTAAACAAAAAGTTTTAAAATAGACGTTATTTTAAAAATCGGTAAGAGAAATCCTCAATCACATGATTTGGAAGGTATATATTTACTGTTCACTTATCAAGAAAAATCCATTCCTGTATCTAGGAAAATTTTGATTAATTGCCAGAACAGCTGTGAAGGCATATGAATACATTCTCTATCTTGGAGCACCCTTTCAGACTAGTCCTTACATTTCTCTTATTTTTGGAGCTCAGGAATAAAATCTAGTAATATATAGCCTACGTAAGTAGCTTTCTCCTTTTGACTACTACTTACTTAAAGTCAGCATAGATTTTAAATGATTTATCAAACTGTTTGGTAAACAATATGAAATAAAAATAAACTAAAGATAGTCCTCATTCCTATTCTACACTCCCATCACATTTAAAGTTGTGAAAATATTTTCCTGTCTGGTATTTTTAGCAAAGTTAAAGGCACTATTGGACTTACTCTTCCAGGACTTTTAAAACAGAAATTGCCATTTTGTCCTTTGTCTATGCCAAATTCAATAACTGAATTTAGTTCTTTTTTTAAGTTTCGACATTGAAAAGGAGGGAGAGGAGAGCAGAATCCCYGTATTTTAAGTCCATGCTTATAGAAAGATGTGGTAGCACTTCTGGCATATGAAAGTATCTTCAATCAACAACAAAAAATTAAAGCAGCATTTTGTGTAAACAATTTTATTACATTTGCAATAGTAGTGAGAATCATCATGATTCCATGGACATGATCAGGAGAACTAACTGAGTATTAGAGATTTTTGTGAAATGAAGACACCTGCTATGGTTCATTAATTTGGTTATATTATTGTATTCCCCATGCCTTCAATAAAAAAAAAACCCAAACAGTTACATCAGTAGTAAAGTTTTGGGGATTGGGAGTTGKTTTTTTTTTGTTGTTTTTTTTTTTTTTGAATGGATATTCAAAAAAAACATTGATGTATTTTTGCAGCAGGATTTCTAATTTATGTGTCTGTAAGTATATTTAAAACTAAAAGATTAGATTAAGACTCTCCAGATACACTTGATTAAACACTTTCTGAATTTTAAGTTGTCCATTTCTTTAAATGACTAAAAGCCTCCTAAAAATGGTCCCACATTGAAATGATATGATACCGCTGCTTAACCCAGTGCACAGAGGAATGTTTGGTATCCATATTCCTGAATGTTCTAATTTAGACACACAGAATGGCAAACTACAGTCCTGCCAAGTATTAATTTCCTGTGATGCTTTTAACAAAAATATTATTGCATCTTCCTGATTCATAATAATTTACTAAGTCAATGAAATCTGAGTKACAGCAGTGCTTTTAYTTCCAATCTCCACCTAAARTGCCATACCATTGAAAGTTCAACAAGAAGCCCTGTTATTCCATGTGCCTAATTTGAAAAGCCCAGGATCTAACATGCCAGTATCCCAATACATAAGTTTACTTACGTTGTTATCTTGAGTATCACGTTAAAAGCATCCCTTCAGGGAGACTGATTAAAATTGCAAACATTGAGTGTTTTTCAGTTTTGAAACAGGTTGAACACTTTTGCCAGTGTGTGCAGATCTTCAGATCTCATAWGCCTTGTATGTTCTTCAGAAGGGCAGAAAGTTCTTTTATCTGTGGAGGAACCAGTTGTTCCCCGGTTTCCTGTGATGGAACAGTAGACGAGGCACAGCTGCTATTTGCAGTCAGCTCCATAACTCCTGTTTTCTGCTCCTACAAGACCTTTTGCATTTTACACATAAAAATACAAGGATGTAAGAACACAACTTCCTGCGACACAATACAGTGTTCTTACTTCCAGTCATCATATCCCTCAGTCTTGCTGCACAGCTAGCAATTTGCAAGGACTTCATCAGGAAACAGAGAAGCATCTCAGCAAATTACTTTGTCAGAGTGATCAAAAGGAAAATTGCTAAGTCTCTTCTGCATAACTCATGTCTTTATGAAAGCATAATTCATGGCCCTCTGTGGGACAAAGATGTGAGTTCTGTCTCACAACCTGTGCTTGGGAGGACTGTCCAGTTCCAGCACAAATACTGCACAATTCCTATAAGGCTCAGGAATGCCAGGATGCTTACCCATCTAATGTCAGCCACCAGAAAAAACTTCTTACTGTCAAAATTATGGAGTATCAGTTCTCCAGGAAACCAAGCAGCTCAMGCAGAGGTAAAATAAGAAACCATTTGGAGATTATAGAGATCTCATCATGTCACTGGTATCTTATTGCATTGGGTATACAAGGCAACATTATGATCACTGCATATGGACTGCAAGGATAACCTCTYTGAGGAGCAGCTATGTGCCTCTCCCACATAGTTGCAGCCAGCTCCAATGGACACAKGGTACAGCTGAGCCCTGCAGTCAAAGCAGTGGCACCTCTTGAAAAACTTATTTAAGAAATGGTAAAAAATGCTGCTCAGCAGTTGAGAGAGGAGTGAGAAATATGTGAAACCAAGATCAGAGAAGGAGAGGACAAGGCACTGAACAAGCGATTACCCTAGAGCCCATGCTGAAGCAGATTTATCTTGATGGAACTGTGGCCCATGTACAACCCATGYTGAAGCAGTTTGAGAAGGACTGTATCCCATGGAAAAGGCTTGCCTAGGAGTACTACAAGAGTGTGATAAGGAAAAAGTGGCAGAGAGAACCTGTTACGGGTTGATCCCAGCAGCCATTTCCCATATCCTAGCACCATTCAGGGAGATTGAAGGACTGAAGTTGAGCCTGTGAGAAAGGAGGATGAAGGGAAGGCAGTATAGATATTTCGTATTTGTTTCTCACTATCCAGCTCTATTTTAATTRGCAAAAAATAAAATTATTTTTCCCATGTCCTGTCTGTTTCCCCTGTGGTGTTACTTTGTAGGTTTTCTCTCTGTCTTTATCTTGACCCGTGAAATTCATCTAAATTTCTCCTCATCCTGCTGATGTTGAGTAATGAAATAGCAGCTCGGAGGGTGTCCAGCAGGCAGCCAAGGTCAACCTACTATGTGTAGTGGAATTTGTCACAAAGGAAAAACAGAGAAGTCACATAAAATTATTCCGTTTCATTGACAGACAAGCTACAAGCACAAAAATAACTTGCTCGCTTAAAACTACAGACTGTAGCAGAAACAAACAATAAAATGTTAAAACTCACATTAGAATTTCTTGTTCCTCATGACACCTTCTAAGAAAGTCTATGACACTTTCTAACTTCACAGTTCACAACTGCCAAAAACTCACAGAACATTATCTTTTTTGCTCCTGCCTTCACATACAGCTTCATATTTTCCAGCACATGATGTAAACCCCCTTTTATATTTCCTTGACTCCATGACTGGACAATGGAGTCTGAAATGGTATTGTGACAGCAAAGGTATTTCTGTTATATTTCTTTATGTTTTAGGGTTGACTTAGCTCTCTTCTGCCTCAAGTAACCAATCCCTGTTTCTAAGGTGTTTYTTCCTACTAAAGTGAGCTCTCAGCTCTACTTCAAAGGAGAATCATTAACTTCTATAATCTTGTGGAAGAATTAAAACTTGGTATTAATAATTTCAGAAAGAACTTTTATCCCATCTTGTTGGTAAGACCTGGAGACAGAGATCTATATTTTAATACATGAATGAACTGTCTCAGACAAGACCTCAAAAATCTGAGTTCCCATTGCCCTTCTTTTATTTACATTAGCAGTAAATGAATTATGTAATTAGCTTAAAAATTAACCCWGAGAAAATAGATATAGAGACACTGTTATGTCTTCAGTGTCTTGCTGTAAAGTACATGCAGTTAACACTTTGTAGCCTTTTTTTCTTCTGCAGCTACTGTATCCCTTTAATTCTTATTTACTGTGTCTAGCAAGAATATTTTGAAGATTAAATTCTGAATGACAGTACAAACACTTTGAAGGAATTAATATATCCTGTGACTCTTCTCAGCTTCGGAATCACTGCTTCCTATCACTCTCTATGTCAAAGAATCAATTGGTCTTGTTGTACACAGCAATCCAATGCAGGTCTTTTCCAAACACCTGTTCATATTTTGTATGTTTTATGGTTAAGTACAGAAGCGTGATTCCTCTTTCAGACAGCACTCCTGCTTATCCTTCATTTAGTAACTGGGATAAACAGTTCACATATGATTCCTTCAAATTCTTTAGTCTATTTTTCCTAACAACAGCAGGATTAACTAACAAACAACAGCAGGATTAACTAACAACCTTAGCTCTGAGCTAAATTCTGTACACTCTAATAGTTTTTATCAGAGAGAGACTCAGACACCGAAAACTGTTACTCTTTATAAACTTATTTATACCTAGAAGTACTGAAGTACCAAAAGACTACTCATTAGTATAATTTCTAGCATGACCTACCCATTATACAGCCACAAATCAGAGGGGTAAAAAACAGTCTTATACAACTTGTACCAAGTCTAATGTAGTACTTTATTTCAGTTGGTCCAGTTAGAGAGTTGCATTACTGCAGTACACAAGACATAGTTTTCAAGGTTTTGGCCAAGTGTAACCAATATAAAATTTAATTGGTTTGCTAGAATAAAATTTATTGGTTTGCTAGAACTGATGCCTAAGAGTGGCCTTCCTAAAGCAGAGAGGATGCTCTGAACATCTGCATTTGTAAACACTTGTAGTGTAAGCTCTGTCAGATTGGAATTTGAGCAGGGGAAGCTTGTGACTGAAAAAYGTGTGCAAAAAAAATTTCCAGGTATAAATGTAGTTTTATATGTAGTAGCATATAGTTATGCCACTTTATGCTTCTTAACTTCCAATAAATTAGAAAAACTAAGGCTACAGTGACATGTTACTAAGAATTGGCATTTTATGAGTAAGGCTACTTAACAATGCTCATCAAACGAAAAACATGTTCCCACTAACACATGGCCACAGAGGAGGGCTGGCTGCACAAGAAGTGCCTTATGGTGGGAGTTCATTAAGCAAGGGTGCATATTCCATCAGACCTGCCCAATACAATGCCTTTTGCTGTGACATGCTACCTGGCAAGTGTACCTGGCCAATGCTCTACAAACCAGGCCAGCTGGCCTAYGACCTGAATTTGGGAAGGTAGATCATGAATGAGACCTCTAGAAATTTATGATACACCACCAAGCAAACAAGGAAAGCAAGAAAGATGCCAGGTGAACAAGACTCAGATGATGTAACTGTTGTGAACCCTGAAAAAAGGCAGTCTGCCCTAAAATTGCTGTAACAGTGCTCTAAAGGAGAGTAATGGCATATTGAACCTACATGTAGAACCTGACATATTTTGATTGTTCAGGTTAATAACTAAGAAAAGAAAAAAAGTATACTTCACACTCAATTCACACTTTTGTWAGCTAAACACTGAGAAGAAAACATTAATAGACATAATGTTTATTAGGCACCTAAGTCTACACTCCGCAGCTGCTTTTGGAGAGAATTAATACTTCCAACTTTGTCACAAAGAAAAAACAAAGAAGTCAGATAAAATGATTCCGTTTCATTGACAGACAAGCTATAAGCACAAAAATAACTYGCTCACTTAAAACTACAGGTTGCAGCAGAAAAAAAATGTTAAAACTCACATTAGAATTTCTTTCTGTGGTAACTTAGATTAAAAMCCCAGTACTTTAAAGAAAAGTATGAACTTTGCTCAGAAGTCTTGATGCACATTAGCTTTAAAGGCTCATTATAACCATATAAATGTCTCTGTTTATGTTACTTCTTTGAGCTTTTCAGCAAGATATTCAGCCAATGCAGAGATGCAATGTTTCTGTACAGGTCCTATTGTGTACAGATAATCTGTTCAGACAAGRTAGCAATCTGTTAAAACTTCAGTTGATTGTAATGTGTAGTTTCAAGTGAAGCCTTAGTCATGCTTGTCCAGTGACCAGTTTGTTGTTCAATTTAATTAAATTCATATAGTTAAGAAATTTTATGCATACATTTGTACCAGCTGAAGGTATTATTTTTAACTTGAAAATAATTTAAATTATGTACYGACATATTTTTAAGGAATTGCATAAATAAAGAAATTTATAATTCAATAATGAAAAAAACTCCTATGCTTAGGTGTCAAACTTAACCAATGTATCTGAACTACTCACTATTTCTTTTCTCTTCCATAACTCCAGTTTCTGTGCACTGCAGTTGACAAATCTACCTGCACTTTAAATTCTGGCAGATAACTGACATTTAAATCTAACAAGACTTTGCATCTCACACAAAATTGTTTTGCAATAACCACTTTTGATCAACTATCTGTGAAGATCTAAGCAGGTCGCAGATCAAAACTAAACTGATTTCTGACAAGAGTACTCTGAAAGTGGCCCACAGACCAAACTGATAAAAAATTCAGACAAACTGTTTCCTCCTAGACTTGAATGCACTGAATAAATTTATTTTTCTTTCAACTAATTCTATAA